>JTDE01000987.1:125867-162943 GCA_014338405.1 Paragonimus skrjabini miyazakii | reverse complement strand
CACATCTGTACGTTTTTTTGAAGAAATCATCAGTATTTTTGAATCGGAGTGGTGGCGCGAATAAATGAGAGTTTCCGCGCACGGCCAAACTCTTTTCACTTTGAGTGACTTTATGACTGCTGAGTTAGTTGTAAAATGAAATTTTTAGCGCCGCGCAACTGCCGACCGATCAACATTCAGCTTTTTACTTTCCCACGATGCGTGTGGAATCATCTATTCGATATCTTTTGAACCTACATTCTGACGCGGCCTTTCCTCTTTTGTGTACTGACTTTTTCAACCTAACGGACGGCAGCTTTTCAGTGATTGGTTTCATTTTCATGGACATGCCTTCCCTTTCAACTGCACGCATATTTTGTACCCATCCACTACCGTCACAGTCTGTTGGTGTTATGACAATCTTAATCGTTTTTAACACCTACAACTCTTAGCTGCTTTTTGAAAACCTTTGAGTTGCTACTCGCGAGGAATTTATAGAAGTCCAAGACGATTCTTCTACTAAACTAAAGTTACTAAAATTCGGCTGGAGATCAGCGGCCAGTGTCAGGTCAGTAACCAGCCTCGGGGAAACACTTGGGATACTGGTGGATAGAATATCCGGTAGATTTGGGGGTACATGGAGAGGGTATTATCAGTTACGGAAACCATTAGCGCTGTGATGTCATCCTGTTACAACAATGTGTATATGATGGAACTTGTTGCAAGCGGAATGAGTCTTCTGCTACAACTGTTGCCTGAAACAGCATAAAACCCTGCCTATGCAGAAAGATACACTTGTCTGAGCAAACGGTCTAGCTGCTCCGGTGTAGGAAACAGTTATGTCCTCCCACACAGTTCCAAAACTGGTTTATCCGGGGCTAGTGGGGCAGGTATGAGTTTGACCTATATAGAAGCAAGTTGGACGAGCTCAGACCTATTACAGTGGGGTCATCTGCTGTGAAGTTTACAGAGATGTGACAGGACAGAGTTAGCGGTCATGAGCCTATGTCCGCCTTGGAACTTTTGTCACCTCACAGATAGACCAGATGGTAAGATGGACGAGGTGCGCTTTTCTTCTGACAAATCAGCGCTCCCAACAGAGACCCGGCCGTGAACAGGCTTCACCCAATGTTCAGGTGGCCAGTTATTTTGGTAGAATACTAAGGGTTTCCGCATGTATTGTGTGTGTTTGTACAAGAGTTTTTTGCGGCAACGGAACCGGAAGATACACAACTGGTTGCATTGCTAGAGGAGCAGGTCATTCAAACCAATGAAATTCACTTTTAGGCGAATTAAGTACGCTTAAAATTATTCGGAACGTGAAGAATGAGTGAAGAATGTTCTTCAAGGAGACCTCGCTCGGACCCATTCACTCTGAAACCCTCGTGTAACGTGTAGATGAACCCACCCGTTGGAGGCTTGGGAGGCTATAAGTGGTACCAGACCCAGTACTCGCGAGCTACCGAAACGGCGATGGTAGCCTGGTGGCTGAAGCACACCGGTATGTGGTTGAGCATGGACTCATCAACTCAGCTTTAAAACTAGGGTCTGAAACCACCGGATATATGGCATCGTAATCACAGTAGTTTGCCAGTGTATGACCTGGTGTAGGAAGCACGCCTGTTAACACGGATGAAAGAAAACGATGAAGTGAAAGTGAACCTGGGTGATGACTGGAAGAGGAACGAGGCCCGTCTCGAGGGTTTGGTTAACGAGTTTGACCCGTTTATGAGGATTAACTTAACGCAGTGGGATTGGAAGGCCAGCAATGCTCAAAAATTTGAAAGTGAAGCCTGAAAATAACTCGATTCTACCAGAGGACACCCAGGATTCGCAAAATATAAATGGACGAGACGTACAGCTAATCGGATGTCGGGGTGTCGTTTGAAGTGCTAGAAGAACTCAGCTAGGCCGACCTAAGTCGGCTTAAAAACCTATCACATGTATCTGAACTCCAAAGCATCCTCACGGGTGGCGGCATGTTGTGTCAAGTAAAGGCAAGGTAAATGACCGTTGACGAGCTGAGAAGGGGAGAGCCCAGGAGATACTGGCTATTACAGCTGGCTACTAACCTACTGACAATGCCAGGGATATTTATTCCAGAATGCGAATTTAGGAATCAATGACGAACGTTGAAGAATAGATGATGGGATCGGATGACACCCATCCCGGGATCTTGCAACCTCCGGTGGATTTAAAGGCATGCACACTTACCAGGCCGCTTGTTCTGTCTATGGGTCAGGTAAGGTTACTGGCAAATCGGAAGTTAGTTGCACTCACTTGACACGTAAATGAGGCAAAAGCGTAGAGATCTTGCACTATCGACCTTATGAGCCCCACGTCATTAGTATAAGCTGACATGGGAGGGGTTATCAGAGACAGTGTGACGCACCAAGGAAGGACTTTAGCAGTATAGTAGCATAGATGAAATACCATGGTGATTCGACCACGCAGAATTAGTTGAGGTTTTGTCGTAATTAGGAATACGCGGTAATAATCGAAAATGTACTTAACTGAAACCCATATTTAGTTTCTATGCGGTGGTAATAACTCAACACACGACGTTCGATTATGAACTATAATCACTACAGTTTTGTTTCGTGAATTTCACTGATGTATCCGGTAATCTTTAGCGCAGTCCCAGGGGTACACGGATGGATTGAAGCCTACCTTTGCAACGAGCGTTTTATTTAAAATTATAAAGTCCAAGTCCTTTCTGATGGGCGACAATAATAGAGTTTTCCATGGCTCAGTTCTTGGTCCGCTACTTTACCCATTGTATATAAATGACTTGACTGGTAGGCTAAAATGTGCACGTTAACTGTTTGCGGTCTTTGTAGTGTTGGCAGTATGTTTTATTGAGACTTCCATCAGGCATGATTTTTAACCATCGAAAAGATATATATTTTGAACATCAACCACAAGTGATCGCAGCTGTCTCATTCTCATAGACTTTGCAGACAGCCACTTTCACAAAGAGTTTCGGTCTTGCTGGAGCTCACCAGTAGTACATATTCTCACCACGGCCGAAATCAGAACTTCGGCCACATTTTCATGAGGCAACCATGTTAAACACTACACCACTGATCTCAAGTTAGACATAAATGGATCATCATATGTGAACAATCAGCCATATTCGTTCGCCAGTTACGCCCAGGTTGTCCGATCGTCTCGAGAGCAGACACAGTAACCGTCCTGTTAACTCCAATCAGTGACTTTCTCGATTGAGACTTCTCTCCAGATCAGTGGTGCAGTAGTTAACACGGTTCCCCCGTAAAAGCGTGGCCTAGTTTCTAGTCCTGGTCGTGGTAAGAATATTCACTACTGATGAGCTCTCATGAGAGCGAAACTCGAGTCCAATGGTTTTGTGTGAGAGGGATCGACTGTAAAGTCTATGAGAATGAAACAGTGGCAATCCGTTGCAGTTGATGCTCAGTTTATATGAAAGACCAAAATATACTACTATTCAGCAGAAAAAATATATACTTATTCGTTTGTTCATGCTAGATATGGGTTTGACCAGACGGTCAAATGTCTGGAGTTTTTGTTCGCCTCAAGAGTAACGTGGAATATCCCTAAGCAAAACAGCTCGAAACCACTAAATGACGTTGAATATGACGGTTAGAAACAGTGTGTTCCACGGCACACTACTAACTACGGTACTGTCCCAATTCCTACGGCGTTTTCAACGAGGGATTAGAGTGGTTATATGGTTCTCATCAATGTCAGCGATGATTATCCGTTTCACCGTACGGAATAGTTAGAGCTCTTCTATTCTTGAATCACGCCGCTGGCTGTCCGCCTCACGATTTCACCAAGCTTGTGTTAATCTTATTAAATAGGGTCGGGTGCGGTTAATCTCCCAGTCAGCGTGCACAGTGTGTGACTCAAACATTGCAAACTGTACCGCGTATTCACTTGGTAAACTGGTTACGTATCACGAGCGTTTCAAAACATCCGCTAGTAAGCGGCTATGTGGTTCACATGACAATTCACTTGATGTGGATTAACTGATGGAGATGATGGTCATATGCGGCAGGACCAGCACAGTCTTCGTTGCTAACATACCACATTCCAAACGCCATATCGACAACAGAGATTACGCAATTCGGCAAAGTCGACACGTACGTTCAGTAGTTTTGCTGATATCTTATCAACAATGTTAAAAACTGAGGAGATTGTGCTACCCCAGCATGTGAACCGGTCCTGACATTCAAACGGACTGTTCACAGTAGAGAACGCGTCAGTGAGACAACCCAGCCACAAAGCATTATTTTGTAGTTTGTCGCGCAGCGCTTTCAGTACAGGTAACCCCAGTCAATAAAATCCTTCAGCATGACCTGCCAGCCCTTGGCAGATGGGTCAGTCAAGACCATATTGTGGCGGGTTACCAAAGTGGAGGTGTAAGTATTTCAACACTCGGCGGAATACCTCAACGCGTCGGTTAGGTACGCCCAAAAGCCCAAAATGAGCAGATCGCGGACAAGACGAGTGACCGGATGAGCCATCGCTCAACAAGATGGGACCAACGAACGAGACATGGCGGGCAAAATAGGAGGATGACCAGATCGGGACGTGGTTATCTCAACGCTCGGAGGAATATCTTGATATGGTCACTGAATACAGTCAAAGCCCATAATGGATGGATTGCGGACAACAAGAGCGACCAGACAAGCCATCGCTCAACAAGATCGGACAAACGGACGAGACATGGCAGGCGAGAAGCCCCCTGATGGAAGACGTCGATCGCACACACAACCCGGGCCGAAGTGCACACGCAGTGTGAATGGAAACCGGGTTTGTATTGTGGACCGGAATTCCGGTTTATAAACACAAGCGCGCGCGTGGCAAGATGACGAGAAATTTGGGCAATAAAGATTGTGCTTTATTGAACATCTTTTTGCTACAACGTTATCCCCGTGTCTGTCACCGAGACGAAACTCGTTACCACGCTCATTGGATTTTTCTCCAACGCACCTTCTAGAAGAAGGTCCCTGAAAACCCGGAACAAAAGAGAAAGAGGTAAAGTGTGAATTGGTGACAGTAAAGGTAAGAGTGATGCATTTAAGGTTGTCATTCAGACTAACGGTCTACTTTTGTGAACAGAAAAACTGTTGATAAGCTCCAATCACTGTATATCTTATCAGTTTCTCAAATGGTCTGAAAGACGTTAATCACATCGAACTGCGAAGGGGGATTGAAGTATGGCTC
The DNA here is from genome assembly GCA_014338405.1 of Paragonimus skrjabini miyazakii. Taxonomy (NCBI): domain Eukaryota; kingdom Metazoa; phylum Platyhelminthes; class Trematoda; order Plagiorchiida; family Troglotrematidae; genus Paragonimus; species Paragonimus skrjabini miyazakii. Next base: position 157,753 of record JTDE01000987.1, on the reverse strand, counting down.
AAGAAAATAGTTCAGCTTCAATACCGTAAGTTCTACTGCCAAGTGGTACACAAATAATTCTGCTTCTGAAGGAGGACCGTCAGATGCGCATTAAAGGCTGCTCCAACCTTGTCATCCTGATACCTTTTGATTGACAAATTCCGTGAAATTCTGTAATCGACTGGAATGGCTCAGATTTCATTGGTTTTAGGTAGGCGTAATAACTCCAATTATCGTCCAACCAGAATGATCTAATATGCCAGGGTAACAATGCTCCACAAAAATGGCACAGAATTCCAACACCCTTTAATGTACTAAACTACAATGACCACTTAAATTACTATGTTTGTAATCAAGCACCACTTCCCAGTTTTTACATAACGGTTTGATTCTGCTGTACGAACACAGTCAAACGCAGTAAGCTGTCGTGAAAATGCACTGAAGTGTACTAGGTTATATCGAGTGAACATATCCTGTTGACCGTTTATTGAACAATTCAGGTGATAATCATTCGTAAATGGAGATTTTTTGCATTGCATTGTACCTTGACCATCAATTCACCCCGAATTTTCATCATTCGTGACATCACTACAAACACAATGAATCAACCGACATTACTCTTCTGAGATATGTATGTGTATAAAATTAGTGAGGATGTCTTTATTAGGAATATTACTTGGAGAGTGGTGAACATATCTTGGGGGAACTGGTTAATGGAATATTTGGTCAAGCGTGCATTCTGAGGGGCAGGCGGCGTTCTGACTGATATAATCGGAAATTGACAGATCGACTTTTGGTTACTAAGATTGCCTCGTTGAAACTACCACCGTACCTTAGTTGCAATCGTCCACACGTGTCCGTCGCCAAAGTTTTCACGTCACCATGCACACATTCTGCTTCGTTGCCTATTGAAAATGTTGTATTCAACAGTCCGGTCTGCGTCGGAAATTAAACTCTTTTGCTCACAATTCAATAGATAATATGATTTGTAATGGTGACAGGGTTTATGCAATGATTGTCGGACAGAAAACAAGATCGTCAGCATTAGACCGGACAAACAAGTCTAACCTCATCCATACCATCAGTTTTGCTTCCAACCCATACATTTCCAAGTTCATTGTTTGATCTGGCTTTTCATCATTAACATTGCCAGATAAAATGACCAAGTTCCACCACATGAACGAACGCGAAGCATCACGCTGTACAACACGACAATATCGCGCACACTACAGTACGTTACCCGTACACAAGTCATTGTGCGTAATAACTCCCACTACCTCTCCTTCATTATATTGCTTTGCGGCTGTTCACTGAATCGATGCGGAATTGATCAACACTGTTCACGCTTTCTCTGTTATACGTCAGTCCTTACAATTTCAGAATGATTTTATTTATTGGTAGGCCAATATTAAAAGCCCTAGTCTCGTAACATTAGTAAATGACATGAGGATATCATAAGTAGTCACACGTACCACATCCACCCATTAATCCCCACGATCAACAAATTCTCATCTTCTGTGTGTTGCCTACATGCTTACTGGAAAAATCAATAACGATAGCTTTTGCCACTGATTACGCAGTTCTGTCAATTGAATTAAAGCATTAAAAATAATACATAACGGTCAATTTTATGACGATTGCAACAAATAGTAACAGCATGGTTAATCCGTAACCTAAATAAAACTGTGACTGTGACTGATAATACCATATAATTCTAACAGAACAATACAACAAGCCAGGTAATTAGTTGAAATGAAAGTGACGATTTTCTGTACACATTAATGAGGAGGAATAACATGATGGAAACAAACTTTGTCTTCAAATGCTAGTAAGTAATTTGAAGTAACTTGATGAGAACACGATATGCACAACTGAAAACAACATTGGTACTCAGTAGAAGGAAACGGACTGAATAAATAAACTTTCACAGTTGATATATATAAACTGATTAAGCGAAATGATGTATGTTACAGCTATGCAAATGCTACTTTCAAAACGAAGAGTGGGTTCGAAGGTTTCGGGTGATGCACAAATTCTGTTTTGGTAAAGTTTCTGTCACACCAATAATTGTTTTCACGATCAAATCTTGCATCGCTAATTCAGTCATCATATATGGAAGTACAAACTAACCGCATAGTGCGGCCTTCTGTAGATCAGTTTTCACATATTCATCCATATGCATTTTGATCAATTCATCTACCGAGTGTGATTGTCCTCGAGGTAATAATAAATACAGCCCTGCCCCGATAATCACAATCAAATCAAACCAGAAAAACATCCGATCAAATGTCATCACCACAAGATGCCAATCACGGGCCCGTTTAGCTACTGTTTCTTTTTTGGCGATTTTGTTCATCATGTTCACTAGAGCAGTGCGCAGCTCACTTAGACTGGTCTGCATTTGTATAGTGTGTCGGCGGGTGCTCAACATTTGTGCAGAAGTAGGTTGTACATCGTGAGATACGGGGTCATTTGAATCACTCGACTGGTGGTCCATGCTACCACGAGGTATTTGTTGCTGTTTTGTTGCTCCCTCAAACATGAAATCGGGAGTAGATTGTTGACTCCATTTGACGGCGGTCTTTTTCATTTGCTCATTTATGAGGCGATTCATTTGATCCATAGTTTCTGCATTCAAATCCGGCCTATATCCATACATCGACAGGGACTGTGCGTAACGCACTTGTTCTAACTGACGATAAGCCTCGCAGTTTCGCCACAAATTGCGCTGCTCATTCTGATTGGCCATATTGGGTAGACTGTTCAAGTGTTGTAAACATTGATTATCTATAAACGGGTGCGGAGGCCATGCAAACCGATTCATACTGTTGGGTTGTGGCTGACCATGTCGCTGTATTGTTGAATGCTGAAGTTTGCGTATCCGTGCCTTCATGGAGGACAAAGTTTCGCCTCCATTATCCTCATCTGTTGGGGGTGTGATGCTCAGTGGAATGGAGAAGATGCGAGTTAGCTGTAGACAGATGAACACAAAAAATTCGGTAAGCATAAGCATTTTTGAGAACAAATTAGTAACAGTTGTAGAGTAGTACAACGAGTCCAAAGAAAGAAGGCTGTCATGATAAGTTATATGACCTGTTTTATTTAGCTGGAATAATGGGTTTAGCAGAAATGTTTTATAGTTACCGCAGTTTCATTGGTCGAATTTCTTATTACGTTGACCATCGTTGATTCAAGCACCACCTAGGCTAGGTTGAAAAAGTCAAAAGTTGATAAGGTCACAATTGATCGCAGCTGTCGCATTCCCATAGACATCCAATCAGCCCCTTTCGAACAGCAGAAGCACTAGACTCGAGTTTCGCTCTCATTAGAGCTCGTCAGTAGTGCATATCCTCGCCACTGCCAGAATCAGAACTCCGGTCACGCTTTTCATGAGGCAACTGTGTTTAACACTGCGCCACTGCGCTTCTTTTCGAGAGGGGCTGATTGGAAAGTCTATGGGAATGCGATAACTGCGAACAATTACGGGTGATGTCCAATCTATATTAAATGATTTAATTAAATGTGAAAAGACACTTTACTCCCTGTTGACAGTCCACACTTTCCGGAATTGGAGTGGGTCTTAACGATTCTATCACAAACCATTCCAACAATGCCGGTAGAATAGTCATATATTGTTCTGTTCACCTTGTAAAATATACTCTCATAGAGGCCGATTTTGTCTTCGTTTGAACTCACTGTACCGAACTTCAGTGAATAGGGCGCATTCGGGCAAATTTCCCATTAGAAGCCAAAGTTCTTGCCTATAAAATAGTCAACTCGAAGAAATTCGCTTGCAACGGGGTGAATGACACATATTTGTTATGTAGCCTGTTCATCCCTAGCTCAGTGTAGAGGAAGGCAAACCGCTTTAGACTGTGAGTTTGTCTTTGGTCATATGGTCGTTGAGTGGTGCTCATCCTGTGTTCCGTGATGCTCACTAACATCCTGACGCTTCACGACCTGTTTTATTAAGGTGGACACAGGCAACTTTCAGAATAGCCGTTCATTATGAACCATGCTCACTCACTTGACCGTTCTCTTGTGACTCAACTACCGTTCAGCTAGATGTATTTAGTGCTTCATTTGCCCTGATTGTATGGTTCGTAAAAATTATCATACAGCTCTGTCCTTGCTTCCAATTGATGGCAGAAGTGAACTAAAACACGGCATGTGTAGTGTGTAATTTGTAAGGTAACTAGTCTGAGCAAACATGTATGGTTGCGGAGAAAGGCGTAGAGGCTAGCATACGGGGTTCAAGGCCTTCAATAACTGCCGTATAATTGTAGGCGAGAGAGAATTCAACTGTTCCCTCTCAAGCGCAAGAGATTCAGAGGAGAACTGCTCGAAAGGTAGTACTTGGCAGTGGGAAACTCATAAATTCCTGTGATTCGCTTAGTGAAGAGGAGGGAGGTAGAGTTGTGACGGAAAATGGCAGGCAGGTTACGAGGCTTGACCACTGAACAAGGGGTGATAAATCCATAAAACAGACTGCCTACGGATGTGGTAAACTCGTCGTCTTCACGGTTTTGGTGTACAGAAACACGGCACACTGCGACACACTTCGCATACACCTTCCCGTAGTTCCTGTCCGGTAATGCCTGTGTTGTTTGACGACTGACTTTTTGTTTTATTACGTATTTTCCTCCGCCCCCCGTTAGCGTCCTACCTTTTTGCGAGTCTCTGGAACATATGTTTACTATCATTTCCCACTTCGAGATATATGAGAAATAGACAAAATTTGTTTGATGTACCAAGTAAGTTGAACATCAGCTACAAGGTTGCTTATCTTTCCTACCTACATAGATTAGCCTAATTTGGTATGCCAGGGAGTCTTGCGGGTCGGCGCACTGCATGAAATGATGCGGACGTGGAAGCAGTAGTGATGAAATTAAACAACGGGAGAGTGAAACCTTATGAATGGTAACTGCAATGTAATGTTTCAGTTATTTCAAGGAGACGGTTGTAAATAGGACTTTTGGCTTTCTCTTGAATCAGTCCTTGTAAGCAGCAGGACACGACAAAGTTCCCAATCTTATCTTGTGTCCGAAATGAATTTGGAAGAAATATAACTGACTACTTACTGAAAATCTCCCGAAAGATCGTTCAAAAGAGCATGTTTGACCAGTCATGCATTTAAAAAATATTCATTCCACACAAAACCAGACTACTGAATGGCGGTCGCATTTTGCAATAAGTATTCATGTGGACTGCATTTGATTGCTTGTTCTCAACACAATATGGTGGTCGATAAAAAAATAACGAAAACTGAAACTCAGCCGATCTGTTCCAGGAATTCAACTTCGCATGACATTACTCAATGAACATCATCCTTTCGTCTCATCAATTCATGTCTCTTTTCTCTCGGCTAAACATAAGGTGCAAATGGTCATTTTAGGTTAAATACACGTAATTGACGGTTTCATTAACTATGAAAGTTAATGATCTAACTATTCCACTCTATACAGCAAGCGACGATGCGTTCATGTTATTGATTTCTGTCTACTCTTTTACTGAACAATATGTTTACATTTTATCAGACTTTCAAATACGTTTACGTCAAGCGTTGATATCAGTAGAGATTCATGGGTAAAAGTTTTGACTTCCACTTGCCTTGAGGTAATGACAGGTATCATTCTACTAGCTAATATATAAAAACACTCTGGAGCCTGAATATATCATGTTGGGGACCGTGTTATGTAAATAATCCTGCGTAAAATTTGTGTTAGTCAGCTAGTGTAGTAAATGCCGCATATGGAAATACGGTTTTTGCTGCCGGTTCGACTTCTGCCGTATTCGAGAATTTTAGCGCTTAGACTTATCCGTGATTGAAAATCTGTCAAACTATCCACTAATAATGTATATCTTCGATACACAATAGCAACGTTAATGTATACCACCGTCAGCCGTTCGAGATGACCTTACTGTGATAGTTCATCTCCTGTGGCTTACAATGAACAAGAAATAAACAGTGATATATTTTGGTGAGTGCAGTCGTAATTTGAAAGTTAAAATCTCTTGTGTGACTGTTTAACTCGGTGACTAGAACAACTACCTTCCATAAGCATACACATACTATCGATGATTCCACTCCAGCCGATGCCAGGTTTGTTCACATCTTCAAAACTTCACTGTGATAAAACTTACAGTTGAGTTTATTCAAAATATGTCAGTTTACATGGTTGTATACTGACTTCATCCGAAACGGACAGATAGCTGTTCATTCAACTGAACAATCATGATAAACCCATCCTCATAACTTCAGTGCACTCGTCCATCCATATTCTTTAATTGCTTTGTGAACTTTTTAAGTGCGCATTTAGGACAGTTACCTGTTTAATAGTTCCTACCAAGTATGCAATACGTCCTCACGTTGATGATATCTTACCCCATAGTTCAAGGGGTATTTTGATATTGTTTATTCAGTCAAGGCCGACACAGCGCGGACACTCGACGCATAACGCACCATCTGGTTATCATTGCCATCACATGGTCAGCGGTTTCAAATCTGTCAACAAAGTGAGTGTCGGCGCCACTAAAACATTATCTTGTTCATTGTTTAGGATGACTCATTGTCACGAACACTGCCACAACAACTTGTCACACCTACTCGACGCATCCTCAAGAATATCTATTCAGTACTACACAGTACGCTGGAAAACACATAGTATGGACGCCACCACGCAGGTTAAACAACACATTGTTCTGCGGTGAAGATCTTCGATTTCAAGACCTGTACAGCTTTATGCAGCAGGCAAATTACTCGTTGAGGGCTATTTTGACATCAACACACCCGTCCGTTGCACCCCACAAGCTTTCATTGCCGCAAATGGTGTTTCGTAACAGTCAAAATCATTTCTGTTGCGGTATCGCGATTTCGACGACTTCAAACATTTTGTCATTTAATTTTTGTTATTCGCGTATATTTGGTGTCATGTATGTATTGTTATTGGCATTATGCACCTTCTGATTACAAATAACTTTCGTAACACTAACACCTCAGTTTTCATTGATAGTCTATACCGTCAGAGCGTATATTTCAAAATCTTGAACACATTCACTTCCGTGGGGAATGGATTATCTTCACCAACTCGACTAGCAAACCTAATGTTGTATTTGAATGTAACAAGCACGGAAATATATTTGAAAAGTATCGTTTGCTCCTGAATGAATGCTTCGGCCTCCAAAGGTGGACCCATATGGACAATTACTACACTGTACCCAGCATATTGCACGCATTTCCTAATAGGTTTGTTTTTTAGGCTCTCAGTGAACGTCCTCAGTTACGTACCCACGGAAAACAATAGCTGGTCTTTTGTTCATCAAGGCTGGTTTGTACAAGTTGGACTGTATGCAGTGTATAGCATACACAACGCTGCTTTAATGACACCAAGAAGGTGAGTGATTGTGTCGATCGTGACTTACCAGATGGATTCTACAGTCTGGTAAGTTAATGGACGGTCTCATTTGTGGCAGCATTGTTCTACCATATGGGGTGATACTCTTGCAACACAAAAGTCTTCTGATCTTTTTATGAAACGACCGTGTTCAAGAGCTGCAAGCTAGCTGGGCTAATCAAAAGCATCCGGATATTTTGAAGAAATAAAGCGGCCCGTAACAAATAAGTTTACTTTAAGTCGGTTTAGTTTACATCACCGTATTCAGCAACAACTAGCAAATGTCCCAGAAGATTGTGCGTGTGCTCTAAATTATATACTTGTCATGACCTTTCCTGCTACTTTAGCATGTTAGCCAAATTTGTGTGTTGTTTTAATCCGGAGTGCTACGTTGTCTACGACTTTTGTCCCCTCAGACTCCACCATGTCAGTTAGGCCAATGAAGAACATGCAGGCAAAACGCCGTTAGGCTTTTGGGTTTTCATGTCAGACTACTGATTGTGTCACAGTGTTTTGATGGTGCAGCACGAATTTATGAGTATACCGAAGAACCGCACTTATAGTTGCATCACTACTATCTTCCTCACCATGAGTAACGGATCTGGAGGATTCCCTCAAACAAACATTGTCCAACGGTTGACAGTGATTGCCAGCATATTATCCCCTACACTGGAAAAACGTGCACAGTTATTCAGAACCCTGAAGCTGCTTCCAGTAAGCCGGCGCTAGCTGTCCGGTGTTTGTCTTGCAGTCGCTGGTCTCAACACTTTGTGATCATCCTATAAATGTTGACTATGTGTTTACAATTTGGCCAGTGTGCGTCTGCTACCTTTCTCAATGTTTATGGTTCAACTGTATATCACACTGATGATGCACCGATGATACTAGTTCTATCAGAAGCCAACCGTTATAATCTGCTTGGTATAATTGTGTGACCAATCCCCAATTCTACGCAGCCTCAACGCGTGAGCTGAGTGCAATCCAGGAGCCACACTGTGGGTTCAAGAACCTCACGTACTCGGAGAAGTCAATGAGAACGATGACCGTCTGCTTCTGATGTGTCCTACTCACTCGTTGACCATTGCAAACACCAACATTTAGAAGTGTGTGAGCGATATCAAGACCTGGACTCGCTCATGAAGCAGTCATCACCGTTTGCATGATTGAATGATCGTGCGACACCGTACAGGGACCCAATGCAAAATCATGGTGACCAAAGTTATCAAACGGAGTTCTATGGTCCGTTTAAAGCGGATTTTAGTCTGTTTATTCAATCTAGTAATGTACTGGTAAACAGGGTCTCCGATATTTTGAGCGCACCACCAGAAGACAACGAATATCTGATTTAAACATTTTGGAAATCTGCATAGTCGGTCCGCGACTAATGAACAAATGACAGTGGATATCTCATCATTGCAATCTATCAAAAGACAATTTTCCTGGTTTCGGATTTGGCAAAGGTGCAGACATCATTTGAATGGCTACAAAATGCAAAGGCTCCCGCTAATCATGGGCTTTTAGTAGTTCTCTTGAAGCATGGCTATCCAGTTTTGAAACATGTTCTGCTCTAGTTGGTTCACTTCAACTAAGAAAAGGAAATATACCGGCATGTATTTAAAGATGTTCTCAATGTACCCCTAGTTACAAGTAAAAGAAGCTTATAAAATACAAACAGCTATCGAGGAACAAGTCTACAGAGCTGTACAGTAAAGATTCAAATAAGAAACCCGCTCAATCAGTTTGATGAATAAATCTTGTAGATCAACGGTCCTGAGAATTAATGTGGATTCCAAGTCAATTACATTACAATCAGAAAGAAAATCCTAAACGCAACCAGCCGCTGTTCGTGTTCTTTGTGGATTTTAAAAAAGTGTATGAATCACTGAGTCATGAGTTATCGTGGATACAAATTCATAGGTTTGAATGTTTAAGTAAGTTTCAAGTAAGTTTTTTAAAGTAAATTTCAATCACGCGGTTTGGCGTCTAAAACTGTCGAAACTGTTATAAGCCTGAAGTACGCATTTTTCTCAGTTTCAAACCTACTCAGTTCAGAGTTGACCTCAGTGCTAACTGTTGGTTTCAAGAATTGAGAAGACTGAACGGACAGTCACATATTTCTGTACTGTCAGGCCTCTACTTAACTCAGCCATGCGGATTCTGCTGTTTGCAAATGACCGTGTGTTGTTCACACTCACTGAAAAGATCGCTGGGGAATGCCGACGGTTTTCATGACTTCGATGGACACGGTTCGTTTAGATATCAACACAGGCGGGAAAGTTTTTTATATTTTAGCTATCTGTAAATACAAGTACTGTGCCTACATCTGAAATCTGCAACAACGGAAACACTGTGGATAGCTGTTGTCAGGATTGGCTGCATACAAAATGGTTTCAGTTATGACGCGCAACACGGCACTTACTGAAAGGTCAAACAAGTACATCGACGGGACACAAGCTACTGAAGCCATGCTACTGAAATCCAGCTACTGAAGCCAAGCAACTGAAGTCGGTTACTGTGTTGTTTTCATATATAATGTCTTTTGACATCATACAATACAACTTAATCGTTCCTCGTTGCTCATTCTTTTGCAATCAGTCGGGATAACTTGAGGAAGTATTCACCAGCGGTACAACGGATGACACCCAGCTGACAGATATTTCCTTGAGCGGCGAGTTGCGAGCCCGTGTTGAGAAAGCCAGTGCTCTTTTCCGACTCCGCGGACAATGAGTGTGGTAGGACCACGGTCTCAAGATGAAATCCACGTTGCTTACCTACCGGGCAACGGTGCTGTCTAGGCTATTGTAAACAATGAAACCCGAATAAAGTATGAGTGAAATATGCGGTATCTAAGTTGCTTCCACTTGCACTATCCGAGGCACAACTTGGACATTAGGTGGTAGGACGTGGTTGAAAAGACTGAAGTATATCGGTGACCATACATGGGTGAGAGTGAACTCATGTTGATGCTCAGTCGGCTACGTTGGCTGGGACACGCTGGTAGGGTGGTTGACAAACAGATTCCAAACAGTGGTTGTACAGAAACTTAAAGGCAGGTTAGCGATGTATTAGCTGCGATAGGTGCTATGATACCAGAATAATACTCAAGTAGGTCTTTCGAGTCGTATTATCGATTTCAGAACGTGAGACTTCTGTGTAACAGTCAGCTCCGTTTGTGAGAAGTATTGTGCGCACATTTGGGAACCAAAAGGCAAATATCAACGCCACGAATACGATGGACCAGAACCGACTATTGGAATAGTGTGCACGCACCAGGGCGAACGGCAATGTACTGCTGCTCAATGTGCATGAATTCACCTCAGCCGTGCAAGTGAGTGTACACGTCTGCTATCTTATGTTTTAGCATATCCTGTACGGGATTTCGGGCAACAAACAACTTCGCAAGTCAAGCTTCTTTTACGATCACATCAGGAGGGCTTAGGTTTGGACTGTAACGTCTAAAGGAACGTAATGTAGACGGGTATTCAAAGGGCAAATGAACGACGGTTGCGAGACCGTGAATTCTTGCGCGCGGTACGCAATCATCATCATCATTACAGACAGCAATAAATCAGTGGTTCACTCTCATGCTTAACTGCCACACAAACATGAAGAAGAAAAAGAAAACCCTGTGTAATAAGAGATAACAGAAAAGAAAGTGGCGGGAAAGGACATAACTCGCAAAAATAGCTACGTCTATATTCAAACATTCAACATCAAGGCGCCTACACCTTGCAAACAAACAACCGAGTTGTAAGTGAAAGTATGGCATCATCAGCCTGTCACAAAGAGACTGGACCTTGACACGATGTGGCGGCTTGCGCATCTCGATGACCAATTGAGCAAAACTGGACGGTGTGGCCACCACACCGGTAGAATCACTCATGCCAGGCAAGCCAATATGTAGATGTTTGACACACCAGTCTCCTGGTCTTCCAGGTTGGAGGTTGGAAGAAGGTTAGCATCTTTTTCCGAAAAATGTACTAGTTCTGGTACACTGCCACTCTCCCGCTGTCTTGCGGTATAGGCTTTTGAGTCAAGGGCTTTGGTTGAGAACCCTGATCGTTCTCCTGTCTAGGTCTGGGCGCCCTGGCAGTATCTCAGCCCCCACACAACCATGAATAGTCACAACATAAGTAATTCCATACTGCATCGGCCCTCTCGCAGTATAAACTGGGTCGCCCTATCTGCTGCATACAGCAGGGTGGATGGGCGAAAACATGCTACTGCTGACTCCTCCCCCACTGTCATATCAAATATTGCCATCAGGTCCCTCCCAACCTCCATTTCTGATAGTTATTCCACAGATCTCACAACAGATGTAGCTAACCGTGGTAACACTGAACCGGTAAGTTCCGTCTCTTGCCATTCAGTCTCAGGCCTCCCTCGACCTTTGCTTATACATAGAATGTGAATTGATATAGGTGCCTCCAACGTTGGTTATCTAAAACAGGTAGATTAGCGGTACGCAGGTTAACAGTACACGGTGCGCAATTGAAACACGGGTGCCATAAGTCGTGGTGACATGACTATGGCGTCACGGTGAATGCAATCACGAATATTCTGGTCGTCTCGGATGATCAGATCATCAACGTATTTATAGAACGCCGCCTGCGAAGAGAGACCTAGTAAATTAAACGCAATTAAGTTATGTTGAGTGTTTCTATTTATCGTCCATATCAACTAACTACCTTCGTCATCTGTTCAGCCATATGCTCTTCCTCTCGAAAAGCTGTGCTATAGTAGATTTCGACCCTTACTTTTCTTCGGCTTTGTTCGTGTGCTGTATGCTGAAAGTTCTGTTTGATTCACAATTCAAAGTTGAAAGTTTATTTACCCTTTCAAAACTATATCGAAAATACTCCTATACACTCCAATACGTGACTTATTCTCACCTCTTTTTTTCATCGCCTTTCTTCTTGGTTTTCGACTTATAAGCTGGGCATTTCCAATTCGTGTTCCCGAAAGATAAGGTTTTCAGTTTCACACCAACCGGTGATCTAATCAACCAGCATAGGTCGGTTGACCAGGAAGACCTGTACTCACAAGCTTCCCAGTATTAGTTCTGGGGGTTTACAATGGATCCCGTGTGTGTGTGAGATCAAAAGAGTACGTGGTTCAGTGCAGGCCGCGGCTGCCAACAGGAATCCTTTGGTTTGAGTCAACAAGACAGGCTAATCTGAAACCGAATGATCCTGACTATACATGTGCGTGTACCCGAAATTCAGGATTATCTCCAACTTATCAAACCGACAGTTTCATTTTGCGTCAAGTGACACACAAGCCTCTTGGCTTTGCAAATAGCAGTCGACCTACTGAACCGGTTACACTTAAAATTTCCAAACATCTTTGAAAATTAAATTGTCAGATCTTAATCCATCTCAACAGGGTTAACCGTGCTGTTCATCGCGGAGAAAAAGACAGTCGTTTGGCCAGGTTTTCAACTACGGGAATGAAGATACGCTGGGTTAGCTTACAGATGTCTCTGGATCTTTTGAGACCACGTGAGTAAAGGGTTGGACATTGCTACCTAGCAATAAATTTATACTACTGACAGGCTGCTAAGTACGTTCGTGGCGAACGAGAAATGTTGTTAAGCATGGCCCATCTACTTCACGAAGATGACGAACCTCGCTGGGCACATGGTTCGTCAGGTCTATTAACCGAGGGATATTGATATATGGTTGAAATGATCTAGTGATGTAATAACTACAACAAACTTATGGTTGACCGGGTATGATTTCTTTGTTTCATTATCCCACTTCCTACAACACAGCGCATACGAAAATAGTTCCACGTGCACACGACAACACTGCTGACCACTTTGCCACCGTCCCCGCTTAGCTACAACCGGAGAATCAAATCAAGAAGCACGACCACATTTGTTTGCATATAATCTTGAGGCACGATGAGAATGCAGTGACTATCGGGTTGACCCCAATATTTAACCATCTGGTTATGACTTATCATCAGGCTGAAATCGCACAAGTCCTTATGCTTGTTGAATATTTTACTGATCACTGATGATAGGTGAAGAAGCTGCCTGATATAGGTTGAACATCATTCTCAGGTACTCACAGTTTTTGCCTTTTCAACCACTTTCGAAGTATAACATTAAACCATAGTCCTCTTGTTAGAACTCAACAGAAGTGCACATTCTCAGCCTCCAGCTCAAAAGTGAATGTGGATATATGTTAATATACCATTATTCTGTCAAGCTTAAACTAGTGCCGGTAACGCAGTTTAAACACGTTTGCCCCGTAAAAATAGGGAAGGGTACCCCAGCATCAGCCGTGAGAAAGATATGTGTTAGTGAGGTCATCTAGGAGGAGCGAAACTCCGGTGTGGTGCATAGTTTGGACGGAGGCTGACTAAAAAGTCCATACGGGGTTGAGTAAAGCATTCAGATACGGGTGTTGTTCACTTCGTTTCAATCAAATGCCAACTTTCTTATCACTAGGGTAATTGTCTTGCATTTGCGTCACAAAACATACCCATATACAAATCTCGAACCACGGATGAGCTGTCTGCTAGTTCGATTACTATCCAGAAGCATCCCTAGACTATGGGAAGCGCGGTGTGTGTGAGTGTGGACATATTCCGAACATGGAATATGGACCTAAACTGTCAGTTCACTCAGTTTGTCCCCAGGTAAATGGTAATCAATGCGCAGAATTTTGTAGACAGTTTGAAAGACTTGGTTATTATTAGTAAAATGGCTTAGGGCAGCTACCATTAACTATCATACTGAATGATGCAGGACACTGTCAGGCAACCGTCCCACAAAACCATCGATATAAGTCTTAGCAGTAGTAAATGAAACGACAAATGTGAAAGTGAACGAGATGGGTTGTTTAGTAGCACCTTTGAAAATTCTGAAAGTAGGCTCGGCTATTTGGGATAGATATAGACAAAGTGGTTTTCTACTTAACGAGTGCTGTTTGAGTTGGTTGCATAACTTTTGGTATGAATTTTTCCCGGTCGTTGATCTTTATCAAAGTGCCCGCGCTTGTATGGTGTTTTCGATGAAAGCCGTCAGAGTCTTTGTAACCAATCATCCCACGAAACTACTAAATATACTTTCCGATGCTTGTCTGTTTCCACACCTATCTTCACTGAATCTTCGACAATGGTATTCATTCATTTAATCTTTCTGTACTGTTGGGCGTATCCACTAGTTCTATGGACTTAACTTACTGATAAATGAGTGGGCAATTCAGTTTGGAATCGGTAAAGGTATCTTATATGCGTGATGTATGTGAGGTGTATCCTCTTCAGTGACCACAAGCATTTATCTCCATTTCGGTTTAATTATGCATAAATCTGCAAACTGAGATCCCAAGTATGAACACAGTGAGGCCCTATATTTCCTGTGGCAAAACTATTTGTTATACAATATATGAACGCGATGGAAATAAACTGCACATAACAGCAGTAGGGCTACTAGGAAAAAATCTTACCTTGACAAGCCATTTGGGCACCTCCCGATGTCTGTGTGAGTAGGCATTGATATTGATGACACCAGTGGACACAAATGTGGATAGAATGAGCAGTACCATGTTCAAACAATAATAGTAACCTGAAATTGAGATTACAGATTTATAGATTGTTACACCAGAGAGAAAGATCTTTGCTCGTGCGTTCCTCTTTCTGTGTCGGTCGATGAAAAACTGTGTCGGATGGTTTATGGGCATAAAGGACAAGTGAATGGAACCAAATAAAAGGTCAATTTAGTGAAGCTGCTTACTTTACTCATTTAAACAACGAACACTGAGTCATATTGAAACAGAATTCAGTCGGGTACGTGAGAATGAGCTGATATAGCTGCTTGAAAACTTGTAATGCTAGTTGTCTCCAATACATGTACTGATCAAGTGATATTTCAAAATATCAACCGGGTCAGCCGTAAACATAGAGCTGGGCAATGTGTTCCCTAATTGCGAAGTAGTTTTATTTTCAACTCAACGTGCCTGTTCATTTACTCAGTTTCAACGAGTAAATTCTCAAACGTTCACCCTTGTTTAGTTGGAGAAGATATGCCAGTATAAGACTCTGTGTGTTGAATACTTTATAGGTGAGAATTACGTCTCCCTAGAAATATCTGGAATTATCCAAGAACGACAAGGTAGCGAACAAGACTTGTTTTCTGTGTTCGATCATCAGACTAATTACAACACAATAAATATAAAAACAGTAACTGGTGTGAGTCCGAGAAACGGTCAATAGAGGTTATGGTTACTGTTTTCATATTTATTGTGTTGTAATTAGCCTGATGATCAAACACGGAAAACAAGTCTTGTTCGCTACCTTGTCGTTCTCATGACTTCGTTGGGTATTTTCGAGTGCATTAAATAATTATTTATGAACTGACCTAATTCTGCCAGTCTTTTTGAGCAGAGGCTTTTCTGAGCCCGATAATTCTTCTAGTAGTGCGGTTCTGAGCACTTCTAGTAAGTGTCAAATATTTCTCAAGATAAGGACGACAAACCTGTATGCTGGTTCCCAGGTGTGTGCCGATTATGGTGGCAAACATAGTGGGAAACACTTTGAGACGGAAAGCCTCACAAAGTCTTCCTGGAAGGTTCAGGGTTATTTGTGTTTTTAACCATAGCAGCACAATTTGTAGACAAACTCCGGCTATCTACCACTATGATCCCTAGATTTCTTTCACATGCGGAAACGGGTAGCTTTCTGTCGCGAAGGTAACGGTTAATACAGCTTTGATGACCAGCGTACATGACGTTACTCCTGTTGATATTGAAAGGCAAGTTATTTTATATGATTCAGACAGTTCAACTGCAAGGTTACCACATCTTCCAGACATTCTAGAATTCGCCAGAGCGTTGTATCATCGGCGTAAAGCAATAACAATGGTTTAACTATACTGATCAATTCAGGAACAAAAAGAATGAATAACTGGAGCCCTAAAATTCATCTTTGCGAAACGTCGCCATTGGCTGGGATCACTCTGTCCACTGTGCATTCACCTAGACGTTAAACCTACGTGCAGTCAGGGAATCCTCCAACCAGGTATGTGGGCGCTCATCATGACCATAACTATTGAGTTTCCACAGCAATGTGGAATAATAAGCCCTGTGGAACGCTTTGGAAAAGCCAAGATAAATCATGTCCGTGGCTAATCCTGCGTATGCAGCCTGCGTCTAAACATCGAGAGTAGTCAGCAGATTCTTGATGCATGACTACCCCCTAAGGAAGGCGAATTGCTACTTGGTGATTCGTTGGTGGTCTTCAGCTTTAGCCCAGATGGAGTCATCTAATTTGCTCTCCATTACTTCAAGAACCACTAGAAGCAACGCATTTGGTCGACAGTTTGCTGGATCGGCTCCATGTCCACCTTTGACGATAGATGCGACTGTGAACAGTTTCCAGGCTTTTAGTAAACAGCTAGTTGACAAGAGGCGACTGAAAAATACTGTAAGCGGTTTTGCTAATTCCGTGGCGCAGCTTTTCAAGATAACAGGGGATTGCTAATGAGTGGTCGGGGATTTGGTTAATTTCAAGTTGAAAATCACCCACAACTGATCGCAGCTGTCGCATTCCCATAGACTTTCCAGTCGGCCCCTTTCGAAAAGAAGGACTAGACTCGAGTTTCGCTCTTATTAGAGCTCGCCAGTAGTGCATATCATCGCCACTGCCGGGACTTTAACCACGGACATGAGGCAACCATGTTTACCACTGTGCCATTGACCTCACGTTAGGCACGACCAAATTATCAGATGTGAACGCTCAGCCACTTTCGACGATGATATGCACTACTGACGAGCTCTAATGAGAGCGAAACTCGAGTCTAGTGCTTCTTTTCGAAAGGGGCCGACTGGAAAGTCTATGGGAATGCGACAGCAGTGATCAATTGTGGGTGACGTTCAACTTGAAAACAACAGGGGATATCAAGTCTAGACTGGATGATCTGTGAGTTAGTAAGATGATTCGATCAAAACCAAATCTGAGAGGGCAGACTGTAGGCTGTAGTCACCAAGTGTCTGAGCAAAATATTTTTTTTAAAGTTTCGTTTAATTCCCTTTCCGGGATGCATTTTTAGTGGACTTAAGTTTGTGAAATAGGCAGAGTATAGTTAACTAACAATGCAGTTTACAACGCGCTTTGTGCGGTATATCACCCTCTCGACATTATCCAGGCAAATATCAAGGTGTATCAGTCCATTCGTTTACAAGCTTCCTGTTCACTGCTTTTACTGCCGATTATATTTGTACTGACGAGTAGTAGGGTATTTTGGCTTATAAGTAAACTGAACATCACTCACAACTAGTTGCAGCTGTCGCATTCCAATAGGTGTTTTAGTGATCTCCTTCGAAAACGAAGCGCCGTGCTAGAGTTTCTCTCTTAATAGAGATAACACACATGGAGCCCGATTACCACGTTATGACTGCGTAATATACAGAGCTATTATTTTTGCTCCCGGCTTACTGCGTCCTGCTAATCCTGTTTGAGTATTTCTTTAAAAAGAGACTATTGCATTTTTACATGGAGCGACTAGAGCCCATGTTAACTGTCCAGAAGTATGTTGTACAGTCTTTGTAAGCTTGCATTCCTCAACGTATAGGGTAATATATATCTGTTGGTGTGTAGGTCTTTCTGTAAACATAATGTAGTTACTATCAAGGTCCGCTACCTATTCTTAAATATATTCTTAAATATATATATAAATAAAGTGATACGACTGCGTCAGTAAATAACCCATTCATAAAAGTTTTAAGGTAAAAGACAAACTACCATTGGCTGAACGAAGGAGTGCTGGCGACGCAACATCTTTCGCGTGGTAATTGATCTAACTGTAACCAGGTGAAAAGTCTGTTGCTTCGATTGTAGTAGATTTTATGTTTTACTTCGATGTTTTTCGAATGAAGCTATTATTTCTTCGTTTGTCAAAACAATTTGGACATTACTTCACTAACTGATCAACGGTGTAGCTCATAAAAATGCACAAAAGTGTAACCATGAAAGTTAGCATCCGCCTATAAAGAATGGTTCTATCCCAAATTGCTTGCTTTGTGATCGTCATGAATGTTTACAGGCCACCAATCCCGATGCAGTCAGCTGGTTCAAAGTGAGACTGGTTGGATTATCAAGTCAGTAGTAACGCGCTCCGGTCCACCAGTCTCCTTTAGTAAAAAAAAGGCCACATCAACTCGTTAAAAAAACAGAAAGAAACCACATCATTTCTCCCTCCCGTTAAAAGTTTTGGAGCTGTGCTATTGAACCTAGTAGACTACATCAATAAACTGTCGAATACATTATCCAACACCTCAAGACATTTAGCAGCGCAATAAAATTATGAAGATTGAAGAAACTATCCAGAACATGATAAGTGAGTTACGAATGAAGGTAGTAATCGATCAGAAATCTCTGGTTCATCTACCACATGTAGACTATGTGACACAACGTGTCTACGGCCTACAGGAATCTCACAAAGAAGGCGTTCCTCTCAGATCGACTGATGGAAACTAGAGAACTATTACAACGAAGTTGTTTTGACCTGAATGGCATATCTCACTTTGTAAATATCACCACAAATGTCGGTGTGAAACACAGAGTGATGACACTGTTTCGTTGTACAGACTGTATCAACTGTGTTAGCGGACATTCTCATGCATTACCTCGAGCAGCAAATTAAAAAAAACTATTCGACAAACAGTTCATCAACGACTGAGTTTTCATAATCTTCAATTGATAGCTCAACTGAAGCAACCGCACGAAAAGTTGAACTCTCTGCACAAAAACTATTATGCTGCACAGAAATGTGATTGATTGTCTGCCTACAACATGGACCACAAAAAAACCTAACCGGTGCAGTATTTACATTTTAAAAGTTTTGCTTCAATTTCCTAACAACGTGGTTTTCTTGGTATTTCGTTTTGCAGGATGCTTAGGATTGCTAGTGCTGCCGAGCTTTAACATGGCCGATATCCTTAGAGTAGAGGGGGTGACAACGATTAACTACTGAACTATATGGTGTAAAACCTAATGTGATGACAGTTCCACTGAAAAATTCCTACTCACATTTAACGCTGAATGACATTGTGGTTTTACTAAACAGAGGACTAACAGGTGCAGACAAACGGGTACGCAACAAAAGTGAAGGTCATGCTTCCTGATTTGATCTGTAGTTGTGGTTGCAAGCAATCTGTCCGTACATTGAGGTAACTTGAACGTACATCTTTGAACTTACTCCCAACTGGCTGTGTAGCTTAGGAACTGGTAGCACTCAGACTACAATCAGAAATCATTTATACGAGGCAGGCCATAGATTACACGATGTGGAAGCGTTTCATATTACACATCCCCCAAGCAACAAACAAGATCTGAGGTTTGGTAAGACTTAACTATTCGTCAAAAAATAAAAAATAAAATGGATTTATCCAATCAGCTCTGAGATCATTCAATCAGGATCACATTTATGAAGAGCTAGTGATGAAAGCCACGTCTTGAAGTATCACTTCGGTAGTCAATGAGATTTTCGGCAGTATCACAACTGAAGTGCGATATCTGTTGTTCACAACTATTTGAGGTGGGTTTTGCCCGACAGAATATCCATTCATTTAACGAGCCACTGGAGGAAACCAAGCTGAACAAAAGTAACGTAAAAGTATGGGTTGAAAATCATCTGGACTGCTTTTAACCCACCCCGAATTAGTTTCTGCACAACTACATTCTGATTCCGCGACACATTGAAATCCTTATAGCAGAAGTGACGTTGAATAAAAATTAAACCATAGTGAAACTGAGACATTCGTGTACTCGACTTGGATGTGACAATTTTTGAAAGACCATCAATGTTGATTTGGTTTTCGAATTTGCGTAACCGAGTTTGTTATGGAAAACTTGGGCCGACCATCCGAATTTCGAGGAAAACAAGTCTCCCTGGGGTAAAATTTGTCAAGGATCAACTCATGAAGCAACATCAAGTAGTTTGGTACATGAAGCTTCGTTTTTCAGAAAATTGGCAGTTGTTTTCTGATACGGTGTGTGATTCCTCCGCAACTGGACCTAGTGCGGAATACTTTTGAAAGCTAGTTGAACGCTACGTCAAAAAGATTTTAGAATTCGTTAGTATAATAATACTTCCTCGTTGGTTCTTCTGTTCTTCTGTATTTCCCATTGAACTGCATGTGAAACGCTTCAACCTACTAACCATTTAAAAGCAATTACACATCTATAAAACAACATTGTGCGAATATAGTTAACCAGTGTCACTCATGAACCACAACCAAAAAAGCCTAGGAAGTATGTCAGCAAAATCGTGATAGTTAACATCAGATTTATCTCTGCAGACACAAAATAATGTTTACTGAGGCCTGCTCCAGGACAAACGAACAGATTCCTGAGTGTCTGCATCTATCTGAACGAAGTTCAGATTCTTCCTGAGGCCATTTTTTGTATGATATCAGCACTAAGCTAGCATCGATGTGTACACTATTTAAATAGGTACATCCAAAATCTCACGATTTCATGTATAATCAGTCAATGTAACTGATCTGCTTAATCCATTATTACTGCTGAACGTTTGCAAGTTTTGAGTGCAGAAAAACAACTTTCAAGTGGTACAAACCTATATCTTGAATTACTCTAACGTCATACATAAACATACTATGAACTGCTGGTATTTTCAAATGACGAACTTAATTTGATAGTTTTTGACTTTTGACTGCACGGTTGAAAATTTAAAGGGTAAATAAACACTATCTTGATCAGTCAACACAACTTACCAAGATATGGCACATAAGTGGAAGCGGATGGTGTGGAAATTGAGAGGACTTTGAGCAGAAGTGAGAACGCCACAAATAAATTCATACCTGTGCGGAGGAGAATATAATCAAACCGGTATGAATAAAAGTTCCATTCATATACTGGAAAAGCACTACTTCTTTCAAGTCTAGAACAATCGACCATTATTGAATAAACAACTCAGAGATCGTACGCACTCAGATGATTTGCCAACAAAATTCGGTAGATAAAATAAACCTAGGAGCTGCTGATGTCCAAAGATGTTTTTTTTTTCGACTGGGTAATTCAAACATAAATGTGGGGCATATTTACTGAAGAAGAAAGTTTAAATTCAAATATTTATTTTGTTCAAGAGTATCAAACTAGTTACCACCGGGATTTGTTGAAAAATACCAGAAAGAAATTGAGTGGTTATACTTGCAGAGTTGTTTTATACTGTGTCAAATAATTTGTGTTTTATGTTGATGTACTCTAAGTCAATTGGATTTATTACAGTAAACTCCCGTTTCGAAGTTAGTTCCTTGAAATCACTATAAATAAATGCCAAAATAATGAGTTTTGATAGAATAATGCGGTAACACGCATGGTGGTTCTTTGAAGAGCACTTGGAATGCACTATATTCAAACCTGTGCTCCGAAAGACCGGCCAAATGCTTTTACCTGATATCCGAATGCGAACTTATAATTGTTGACTGTTATCACGTCTGTTTCTGTCAGTTGTCAGCTTATTCAAATATGCTTGATGGAGAGGAATAATAGACTGGCTACTTAATTCAGAGCAGAGGATTAGGCCTTTGTTATAGCTGTTCATGGTCCGTACGCATTGCGTTTCCCCATCCAGTAGCACAGGGCACTGACAATTTTGTTACACAAAGTAGTGAATCACCAAATATCATACTTCAAATTTTACTTCATACTTGCAACGGTTGAACATGTTTTCAAAAAGTCGAATCAACGATGTAAGCACATTTTACTTAAAGTCCCACTACCTCCTTTTGTCATCTGCCCAGGAAATGTTTTCCTCACAGCGTACGTTTGTGTTGCTCTATTTTTAAAATCATTATCCCCTGTTTGGGCAGTTAAGAAACGAACTCGAGAGTCTTTCAGTTCCCCTAAAGTAGCTGTCAAAAACATCTACGTGGTAAACTAGACGATTTTTAAGATCGATAATATTTTTATTCAAATGACCCTCAACATTTTCGAAGCCATTGTGTAGAACAAACTGTACTTAACCAACGGGGGAAGCAAACTTGCATTATGCATCTGAATGTTTGACCCACTGACCACAACACTGAATTTTCTCATAGTATGCTGTAGAGCAGTGCAGTTACAGACAGCGTGTAAGGGCCATGTAAGTGGATTCACGTCAATTCCATGTAATGGATTAGCTCTCCAGGCCGGTCGACCGGGCTGACTGCTGAACAATTGTGGAAGAAACTCGTTACGAAGATAACAACGTATTTGAGCTCTAATTTGTGGAGGAAATTATGCTAATCGCAATCGGTCATTTTGACCGAACGAATGGATTAAAGCGCTCGTGTGCCACGACTCCTACGAACGTGGCACTGCTGATTAGGAACCCATTTGCCAATAGACACTTGAAAAAACATTTATAACGCCAAATCCTTTCTAATCGGAATGTTACCACATTTTCCTGAGATATAAAAACGATGTGGTTTATACACCAAACAGATTGCTTTTGTTTATCGCGTTTTGTGTTAACCAGTTCGGTCAACACAACTGTCCGTCCTCTAACCGTCCTAACAATAACTGGAACATCAGTCACAACTAGTCACGATTTTCATCTTCTCACAAAAAATTGTCAGCCCCTTGCATAAAAAGCACCATACTAGTGTTTTACTGTTGTCGTCAGTAATCCGTGCGTTTGTCTAGGCTAAGAGTGGAATTCACGCAAGGCTCTCCGATTATATCAGTACCATACATCAGTCGTAGGAAGGTGTCCATAAAGAGAAATCGAATGAACGAACACGCGTTTGCGTGAAAATAAAATCCTTGCAAATATGGCTAATAATGTGCTCTGTTCCCCTCATTTATTTAACATAAACATCGAATTATGAAAGTTATTTATGTGTCCACCGTCTTGTGTACCTTCTAATGTCACACCAATCCGGCCTTCGTTTTGCAGTTGAGAATGAGCATCTCTACCGAACGTAAACTTATCTTTCGCAATCTTCTATTAAGAATCTTTTACTGTGAGGTGAAACCTTCACGTGATTGTCCAGTTGCAACCAGATTTCACGTGAACACGCAAGTGATTCTATCGCGCATCCTCATTTTATGGCATGTGATAAATTTGTATTGAAGACACTTCTAGCTAAATTCACTTACTTAAACTAGACCATTCAAAACACCTGCCGACATTCGTACTCACATCCAGGTGCATTTATTAGCTCGACATTCAAACAAATCAAGTCTTTTTGTTGAAGTACCTCAAAAATCAAATCAAGAACTTCTTACTTGAGGTTGGGTAAGACCTCTGCGAAAAGGTTCATCGAAGCTTTCGAAATACAACCGTCCTGAATTATGGTATTTTGTCAATTTTCCACTCAGATAAGTACACCTTCTAAAATTCATAAACCTTACTGGTGAATTCATTAAGTGATATTAACCAAGTTAGTATAACAATCAGGGAATGTCGTACCTCATTAGGTCAAATGTTCAAAACGATTTCAGGTCAACTTTGGAATATAGTAACAAAATATAATCTGTCGAGTGAATGCCCTAACTAAACTCACGAAACAATGGTTGGACAGAACGAGAATGCTTTTTCAACATCAATTATTTGTAATCTTTGTGCCTGAATTAACTATACAAATACAGAGTTTCAGTCCACTAGCGCTCGTACATTAGCTATGAAGTTACAACAGTGAAAAGATGGAAACTTACTTAGAAGCATTTTTGCAGGTACATGAGGTGGTAACCAAAAGATAACGGTGCTGAAGAAGCTCAGGAATATGGGTGGAAATACCAACAAATAGGCATAGTAGGCGGAATTTCTTTTCAAGCTAGAAAGGTAGACAAATGAGTATTGATTGATTTTGTATACTGACTAGTTAATAAGTGAATTATATCAAAAAACGAAAACAATTCCTAGGAGGTAAATCATGCTTGAAAGTAGATTTATATACAACAATCTCGCCCAGACTGATTACTGACAGGATCAGTCAAAGATAATCTATTTTTGATGAGATTTCTTCTGAAGTGACAACATAAACTTCAAGTTGAAGTTACGTAAAACACTAGCAGACATTACCTGTTAACATTATCAGGAAGAACCGTTATAATATTATGTTAATTTTGTCTTTTGTTTGAAGTGGTACGTAGCTCAAACTACAGTAGATGCAATTAGTAAGTATTCATGCTCATTTTATTGGTAAGTGAACGTAGTTTCTATTCTTACTGTACAGTGTTCGATAGAGTGCCAGACCAAATTATAAGAACACTCCAGGTTACCGTATGTCTCTCATTCGAACCAGACTGGTCTGGGTACTGTCATAACTGTCGGTAATTTGTCAAGCAACAATTGTAATTCGTGTTGGGTAGATAACTCGAAATGAAATCACTGTCTACAGTTAGACACCGAGTTGTTCCCTGAGACTGGCAGAAGTGATGTTCACGAACCGGCAGCGGTCTACTGTTTGAACAGCAAGAAAGTGTCAAAAATGGCATTTGCTCATTCGAAACTGACAAAACAACTTTGTCACTAGCATGAGTTAATTTGTGCTGTCTGAAAAATAAAATGAACTGTCTAGTAAAAATTCAACTGCAAGTTTCAAGTTAGAGGACTGTGTTGAACAGTGTCTTGATACCAAAACAAAAATCAAACTAGATGAAGGCCAGAACATTGGTCTGAAACAGAAGCTGAGATCTGGTTCATTCACGACCGCACTCAGGGTGCAGGTGGCAGGTGTAAATTCCCATGAAGCCTTCTCGATACTGAGTAAACGTCTTATCTTTCTGCAGTCGACTTATTACGGAAGGAATTTCATAAAAGTCGTCTACTGTTCTGCGATACCCTGACAACGTTTCAGAAATTTCATCCAACTATTCATTGACAACGACCGTAATGTGACTGGGGCCGCTGCTGGTCTTTTGCAATGTGCAATAAACTAGAAAGAAAAGTAGCAAAAATGATGGAAACCATTAAACGGAAAATGAGTGAAGGTAAGATAGTGACTGTGACGTGCTGACATTTGAGATAATGTCCCTAACCAGCGATTTAAGTGATCACAAAGACCATGGCCAGCCAGGCGACATCTGTCCAGTTTACGCAGCGGACTAGTCATGATCCTCATGTTTTGCGATCATGTTGTTCCCTGATTACCACGTGGTATTCTCCAACTGCTGGTGGACTCGGTATATAATATCCGGTACAGTAAACACTCAGCTGGCATGCGGAGTATGTGACCCAAACATCGCAGGCTGTACAACGTGATCAATTTACCAATTGATTGCACACCCCGAGAGTTCCGGAATACGCGTCGACGAACGGCTGTTTTGTCACACGATCAGTCTACTTAACGTCGGTTATTTGGCGGAGAAAACAATGGTCAAACGCAACAAGTTTGTTGACATCTTTGTTGTGAACGGGCCACGTTTCCCAACCACAGAACAAAACAAAACGCACAAAAGCATTATACACCCTTCTTTCCAGTGATAACCGGACGTCTTCGGGAAGCCGCCAGTAACGTAGGTTGGCAAAGGCAATTCGCTGATATCTCGTCTGCTATATTACAAACTGACGAGATAGTGTTACCCAAGTATGGGAAACTGTTCGCAGGCTCGAGCGGATTGTTCATACTAGGGAAGATAGGAGTGAGAAAGTCTCAGCCTTGAAACAACACTTCACAGCTTGAAGGTGCGAAGTGTATCTGGTACACACCAGCCAGGTCTGCACGTCTTTGACAGACTGGCTAAATCTGACAGTGTTATCCGCAAACCCTTTACCGGTCCACCTAGCAATCAACACCAAACTTGGTGGATTTCTCAGGCCGACCATTCAGAATGTCGTCCAATGCGAAACTGAACAGCAACGGGTAGGCCGGACATTACGGAAGAACAACACTAGAATAGAGGAACGCCCGGGACCGCTGTTTTTCAACCCTCATTCTGTCTGCTGATTTGGCACAGAATGAACTCAACAGATTCATATGCTCCTTTGTAACGCCACTACGAAAGAGATAGTTCTAGAGGACATTATATACAACCCAGTCGGATTTAGCGTTTAACTCCAAAAGGACGAAAAAGTGTTCACGCCATCACGAAAGACCGCAGCGACTGACCTCTGGTCTATTTAGTCGGATATTCACTAAATGCTTCAACAAAGAATCTCTAGTGCGAAAAAATTGCCGAACCTATCCTCAAAATATTTGACCTTGACATAGTTTGGATGTTACCAATCCAATAATTTGAATAATCAGGCCTTAGGATTCAACTCGGTTACTACAGTGACCAAACGTTCTTTCTGCATTCTGCATATGCGACGAACTGAACGACATGACATCGATAAACATGACTGTAATTTGGCAGACGCAGTATATTCAAATCTAGTCCCTTGAGAACTATTCACGTTTCCTGTCACATATATGTGATTTGTCCTCGGCTTGTCGGTGGGGTAGTGTCAGATCAGAAAATAAATTATTTTCCAATGAGGAATGTTCAAGTAGCCTAAATGAATGAGTAGTGTCTTCCCTGAGAACACATTATAGACGACCCATGAAGCTGGTGGTGTAAACCTATTTGATTAAATGCCTAGCCAATCTCTGCTAGGATTAACGATCTAGAAACCGAATAGTCCAAAGCTGTGGTAAGATATCACATCATGACTTGGCAAACATGGCAATATTTTTCACCATTTGTCAGGCTCTTCCGTCACAACTTGACCAACTGAATTACAGCCTGCGGTAATACATGAGTGATGGTTGTCCATCAACGACAGTTTGATATCTGTCATGCTGATACACCTACATACGACTGTGTTCTTGTGTCATAATTAACAATCAGTAACTGCAATCATCTTGAAGTCTTTTCCTTAGTGGGTTCGAATTCAAATAACACTCTTGTGGCTAGTTGAAGTCTCTAATTCCAAGTTGTACAAATTGATCTTAGTTATCTTATCGGAATGTGGGTGCAAACAGGATCACATTTTAATCTGGAATGCTGAGAACCTATACAGGACTGCTTGTATTCTCCACTAGTGTGTATTCTTAATTTTGGCGTAGTAATATAACTTAGTTGCACTTGGTCAAACATATAAGTATCACACAATTGGAAACATGATCAACTGTCACCAATCGATTGTTTGCTTTATACAATCTCATGTGTGCTTGTCAAATGTTTCATAGAATGTCCAGTTTTTAATTAATTCTGTTTTGCAATTTTACGCCCTCGAAAATGCTGATTCCTCCTTCCATCTGGAACAGTAATTTCACCAACTTCATTCTTTTGCCCTCTCCCTCTCTAATCTATGCGCTTCCCATTGAGCTTTGTGAATCTTAGAAATTGGAATCGTGCAACGGTGTTTCTACGAAAATATGAAACTAAACTGAATCGGTAAGAACTCAGTTTGTGGTAAATAAGTTGTAGTTAATTTGCATTGCTTTTCAGCTCAGACTGGGATTTTTAATAATTAACCCTCGATGAATTGCAATTGCAGGTGACGAAAATTGACCTCTGAAGTTAGAGAAAGACTCTACAACCTGACGTACCACTACGTTTGTCCTGTTTCAAACAGTTGAAGTAAACGGATAATTCATCGTTTCTCTCTCACATACTGTATTTCAGTTGCTAACGTTGACCTTCATGCTACATATTATCATTAAAGACGTCCCGTTATACGTCCAATCTAGGACAACCAATCGGAGTCTGTCGTAATAATGTCATGTGTAGATGTATTCGGACGCAGACTTGACACAGAAATTAGAGACGCCAAAGCTAGGCTTCGGCAGAATAATTTCAGTAGGGTGGAATCTCCACCTAAACTCCTGCTTTATGTTATCCCGCCATCGTTTGTTTTGAGCTAATACGTGTTCTCGTTGTGCTTCATTGACCTGGTTTGTATTTACGTTTTACTCACTGACCTCTCACAATCGTCGTGTTGGGTACACTGTAAAACTGGTTTCTCTTAAAGCAATATTGACTTTTTTAAACTCAAAGAAAAATCAGATGAACGTAAACATCAAAACACTCATCCACTCTGTAATAAACTATGAATCTGAGACGTGTAATCGAATCAGATAGATTTTATCAAATTTTTGGTAGTTTCATTCACTCTTCACAACTATTAGAACTGTTGACAAGTGTAAACCTATACTTTTTCGCATTAATTATATCATCAACTTATCGTGTTTTCTCGCTAGTCTAATTTACAGAAACAGATTGTGATCAGACACCTGAACGCAAGGTGTTACTTTCTTCTTTGTTACCGTTCTGTCTTTGTACCCTTTAAACTGGCATTAGAACATTTGCAATGAGGCTCATTTTACCTTTCAACAAATATAAATTGCATTTTCAACCTATAAAGAAACGTTTCTTGAGGTTTCTACTGGTTGAGATATGTTGAAAATAAACCACCGTACTTGACATTATGCAAAAGTAGTTGAATTAATCAGTAAGTTCAATGCTAGATCATGTATCGTCTATTTATCTGCATGTGTCTATCACTTACTAGAAAAAGAACGTCAAATCAGGAATCTTTTGTCCACATTCGACAGATCGGGCAATGAACTTTCGAGCTGGGCGGGCCACAATGGTCCATTCGTTGTTTGGCACACTTTGACTCACGTCCACTTCAGTACGGTTGTCGAGAAATTGTAAATCCAACTCACCGACGTGTTGCGTCAGTGAGACAAAACGCAGATAGCAGAATTGGTAGTCGAACGGGAAGTTGCGAATGTCAATGTGACAGTTGGATTTAAAGATGGCCGGCGGGCTCCAGAACACACGACCCAAATAATCCACGTTCAACATCACATCGCGTGGCTCGGTCAGGCGCTCGTCCACACTGTTATGAAAACAGGATCGGCAGAATCTTAGAGGTAGACCATCACGTGGCTTAAGAAGACAACAGCAGTGTTATATAAATCTGATTAGTTATTGGTGTCTTCGGGATGTCTGTAGGAAATAGTGCATAAATCATCACGTTAATTCAAGTCAAGTCAGGAAAATATCATGCTTTCAAGATGGTTATACAATCAGTGCGATGAAAGCAATGACACCATTGTTATTTCCGTCTAACAGAAGGTAAATTGGATAATTTCTTCAAAGAAGAAACATGATTAACTGTCGAATGTGTGAAGTAAGGAATGATTAAATCGCCCTACTTACAAATAGCAGCTAATATTTCTAGCATATTAACACAGAGGGATTTGAACAAAAAAGTTTAAATAAAATGAACTAGCGGGACACGAAAGAACTCCATCAGTAGTTTGATTGACAGTATGAAAGTGGGGTCACTATAATAGAAATTATTTCCGCGTACTTTCGCTCATAGTGTACTCTCGTTCACAGAAACTGAGTAGCATAGTGCAGATTAACGTTACAATCCGGATGGGAAGCGACCTACAGACATAAGCTAGTGAGCAAATGTAAGATACTCAACAGCAAATCAATAGAACTCATTTTAACGTCCGGTAAGGCTATGCAATAAACTAACCCCCAGGCATTCAGAAAAATCGACAAGTTCATAAACATTGAGTAGTCGCTCATTATCAGCAGAACAGCCATGGTGAATCTGGTGAGTGAGAGTGAAAATCGATATGAATTAAGTACACGTAAACACAAAGGCTGAGGAAGCGAGAATCAGACCGGCTGACCTTGAAACAATTTCTGACAAGTTGTGAAAACGATTAATATCTCTAACTACAACCTTTCTGTGCAAGTTTAAAAAGTACACCTAAACGAATTACACAAGCGAAAGAAAAAGAAGAGGAAGAAACAATTCCACGATCGAAGAATGAGTAGAGTCTAGTTGTAGATTAGGAGGAGCTTCCTTATCCAAACGATAACATTTTGTCAATAACATTGTTTTCAGTAGGTAAATGCAAAAAGATGTACAAACGCACTTCAGGAAATTTTGCAATCACGTTTTGCTTCAAGACTAATAAATATCCGGATGATAAAAAATATTTTGTGAGTTCAGTTCCTTTAATTTCTATGCCATATCACGCAATTCTCAGCGGTTAACATTTGGTGAGGTCTGATCCAACTTACATTGAACATTTGAAGTATCGCAAGGTCGTTGGCCTCTACAACATTTGCTCATGCAACAAACTTGAATATTAGCTACATAGCATACTCCACCACGACGCGTGGACATCGAGATCGATATAGGAGCGGAATAAAAATTTTGCCCTCAATTCAAGAGACTGAATAGTACAATATACATTAGCTTTCGATGAATAGTCTAACATACGAGGGAGCGGGTAATAGCGATTAAGAAAGGTATTAACTAGAAAGTTAGATGATAGAATGAGTGATGTAACAGCTAATGGAAACGGTTCTGTAGACAAGACTGGAAACCCAACTGGGGGGGGATTCCGTCACACCGTACAAAAGATCTGTCAGAAAGTTTTTTAATCGAATTTGTTATTTATCTGTAAGTTTTCAACCACTGTGGTTTAGATCCACGTTAGTTAGGAACATAAAACTGACGCGTGGATGATGTTTCACAGGACGAGGTAGGGAATAGGACTTACTAATTGTACAAGGCAATATCCGGAGTCCAGATCAATCGGGGAGGAATACGGACTTCACGAATGTTGGAATAATTTGCCGGATCCCACCGAAGTAATTGATCAATCCAGGTCTGTATCAGAAATCCACGGACAAAAAAGAAAAAAAGGAAATTATTTTTAATTTGCTAGGACGGCAAAATTTCAGATAAAATCTCCAGACGACGTAGTTTGCTTCAAAAAAGCAGTCCCTTACACCCAAACTAATGCATCACATTTACACGTGAGTCCAGCACACGTTTGGTGTGCATGATGTGTGTGATTGGGCAATGACCCACGGCCCGTGATTATAGCTAATAGCCTCGTGCCCCGCAGGTCGCGTGATGACGTTCAAACTGTACTGATGAGAAAGGCGGTGGCAAAATATGTGGGGAGGATCTTATAGCCGCAAAGAGTTAGGAGGAGAAGAGCAAACCGTCGTATCTGGTTTGGTTATGCTCAGTATCTTAATCGAAATAGATTAAGGAAATTTTCCAAGAAGGATTGGAACGAAAGGCCTTTATTCGGCCAGGAAATTGTCAACATTAGTGCTCCTATGGACTGTATGGGAAATGTTTGCCTCTACTTCATTGATAGTGTAGTCTCCAAAGACCGAGAAACAGCGCTGTGGTTGTTCACTATTACACTGATTCCCGACAACGAGGAACGGTGAAGCTATACTTCCGATATGCACGCGCAGCTGAGGTATAAACACTAAAAGATTTAATCCGAAGTTGACCAAAGCGGTAGGCCATTGAACTAGGGAGTTATCCGTGCGTGATGATTCAACAAGGTGGAGATGGGCAGTAAAATATTGATATACACTAAGTAAGAATGTAATGTGGAATCTTTCGTTACGTGCGTTGTCTCTGACATATGGACAAAGTTTATGAGCGACAAGCTTACGCCACATGTATGGTGTCGTTCATTAACAGTGACTTGCACACTATTATGGTTTAAGCTAGTGCTAGAACTTGATCCAGCGATACTCAGCAGAGGTGGACAGATGATGACCTGGCGT
>JTDE01000987.1:86844-124103 GCA_014338405.1 Paragonimus skrjabini miyazakii | reverse complement strand
GAAATCTCATCAGCAAGATAAAAGGCTGATAAGATATTGCTACCCAAGTATGTGAAACTCTCCACAGTCTCAAGCGGATTATCTGCAATAAAGATAGAAGGAGTGGAAGTGCCCAAGTCTTGAAGCAACACTTTGCACTTTGAAGGTGCAAATCGCATTCCATACAAACCAGCCCGGTCGCTCAACCTGTCCAGCATGGTCTGAATATTTTCGGCAGAGGGGCTAGGTAAAACAGTGTCATCCGCATACTCCAAATCGGTCAATCTAGCGCCAGGAAGAAACTCGACACGAAGTCCACTGTATTCCCGAAGCGCACCCTCCAGAATGTCGTCCATGACAAAAGTGAACAGGAAGGGGGAAATCGGACACCCATGACGAGCACCACCAGAAGTGATTAACGCCCGAGACAGTTGTCCATACACTTTCACCCTTTTGGGTGAACATACAGTGATTTCAGCAGATTCACGTATTTCTCTGGTACTCCCTTAGTTACGAGCAACTGAGTCGAAAGCAGCCTTTGGTCCAAAAAGACCACGACTGTCGGCTGTCTGTAACAGTGCCGATGTTCCAAGATCCGTCGCAAGGTAAAAATGTGATCAACGCAACCTCAACCGGATCGAAATCCTGCCTGTTCTTTGCGTATCTGGCTTTATCTGAGCTTAGTGAGCCGACGTAGAATGAGGCTGATGAGTAACTTGGATGCAATAGACACCAAACTGATGCCTGTGTGGTTGTCACATAGGCTTCGGGCCCCCTTTTTGAAAACGGGAATGACTGTTGATAGGCACCAACCACGAGGCACCTGTTCAGTCTCCCAGATCGTCTGGAGAAGTTTTGTCAGTTCTGATATCAACCTCTCCCCACTATCCTTGAAAAGAGAAGGAGGAAGGAGGTCTAGACCAGGAGCCTTATTACGCTTTAATGATGTAAGCTCCAGGACCACTTCTGGAGTGCAAAAACTGACCATTCGGGTCCCGTCGTTCACATGATCTGGTTCAGGCCAGCTGAACTGTTCTTCAAAATGTTCAGCTCACCTGTCAAGTCGGCGCGAAGATGGGTGATCACGTGATGCACACTGCTTGACCCATGTTTGATCTTAGTTGACTCAAATTTGATTGGAGCCCATACGATCACCATCATCTTCGCCCAGGACTACCGGAAAATCTGTACCTTATTCGCGAACGATTGTGTATGAGTCCTCAAACATTCTACTCCGCTTTTATCTATTAGGAGGTAGCTTGTGCCGTGGTAAATACAATCCGCCTTTACGAAAATGTTACCCGGCGTTAAAACCCCGATCACGTTTAGAACCGACACTGAAAGAAGTACTTTGTTTATGAGATAAAACCGCTTACAGTCATTATACGATTTACATTTCATTAATAGTGATATATCGTTGCTACGACACAAATAAAGAATGTTGGTGTAGGTAACACACGCTTTGTGCCACAATTGTTGTCTTCTCACAAGTTTTACGTACTGTCAAGATGGTGTCGGTTGGGTAGACTAAACAGAGCATGGTTCCAAGAATACCATTCATAATACATAGTATAGAAATGGTTCTGCCTTGAGATTGAAGTAGCCCTGTAAAGCTTTTGAGGGTGTTATCACTTTTCATGCAAACCGATCACTGCAAAACATTCGTTCAGTACGGTCTGATAGGCTAGGGAGAACAATGCCATCCACATACTTTAAGAAGAAGCTCCATACATAGGTCGCTCCATACTGTGTTCCACGGAAAATTCGGAGGAGATCACAAATTGCGGAAAGAGCCAGAAATCCAAAAACACTTATCAGGGGACTTTTCAAAAATGGGCAAACGAAATGGTATGAGGACTGTTTCCTAAGAAACGAGGCCATTCAACAGTTACAACTTAGTTGTAATTAACCTAACCGTTTGAAGCAATTCTGAATGAACCTGATGGCTACGAATCACGATTATCAAATTTGCTATAAATTGACACGTTTGAAATCTTTGTTACGTCTACAAGCTGAGTGAACCATGATATTACATACCCTCTTCTGCGTACGATCTAACTCGGATGAGACTTATAACAAGTGCCAGTCACTTTTGGAGAGACATGCTTCATTTTTCTGTTCCAGTCACTGGTTTTGCAAAGTGTATTGTGAGTTATATCAAACTCGTTTTGAGCATCTCCAGTTTGTTGCAACATGTTGCTCATGAAGAATCCTTCGCCAATTCAGAGTCAAAGTATCCTCCAAGTTTCAAGCAACCTAAGTAACCATGTTAATTTATCTTTCTGCTACCTCCTACGAGTTTGGAACACAGCAAGCAACCCTTGACCGTTTGCCGAGTTTTCAAAGGTTAGAATTAATACTGAGCTTTGGAACAACAATCATCAAAACACAGTCAGTAGAAAAGTCGACGAGGGGAAGACAAACCAGAGTGGTAGATCTTGAGAATGTCGTCTGTCACGATGCCCAAAGCGGTGCAACAACTTATATCAGTTAAACCGCTATTTCATTTAGTGGATTTTATTAAGTATATTACAACCGAGTCGTCTGCACTAGTATCATGGACTGATGAAACGCTGTATTCTCGGGATTTATCACTCTCATGCATTCTTTGTGCATGCTCTTTTAACTTCTGCATATTTTACGTCAGTGAGCGCAGTGACGACGAGCGATAATGGTGTGCCATTAGGGGCTGTGTTTTGATGTGCCATATTCCTTAACGGGTTATATGGACGGGCTTGACCAAATGGTCTCTTGTTCGCTGGGGTTAGAGTTCTATCTTCTCACTGAAACATGACTGCAATAGACGTTTTCCTCTTCTTGCAGGGGTATCCTTTACCAACGATATTTCCACCATGGAATAGCCGAATATTTCAGAATGAGGAGTCCGTGACCCCTTAATAAAGCTCCGTATTGGAGATTACTTCATACACTGTCGGTGTAAATGGCGGACGGCAGTCTTGTCCACACAAACCATTCATGCATATTCACACCGGTAGAAAAATTGATCGATCGGACTCTGGAGGAATCAGGCAGTTGGTTCTGGTTTCACTAGTGACAACCGGTGGATCGCGTACACACCTCATTCTATGCACTTACTTTACCGTGTTAACTCCCATGGTGAAACCACACCTACTTGCTCAACTGTTCACATTCCACCCGATTGTCTATCTTCTATCCTTAAAGATCAGCAGCTCATGGCTAGTAGAATTGTGCTCAGTAGGAAGAGTTGTTGAATAAACGGTATTCAACGAAGGTCCCGTACTCCGGCATTACAAAGAACTAAGCTGTGAGTATGATAAAAAAACAGTGGTTTCATTCTCTCTCTCTCTGTGCGTAAAAGTTCAGTCGGCCTACAAATGAAAACCAGTGGGTGGGCCGTAATAAGTTGATTTCAGGTTTGAGCCAGCTGATGGATGCTTTCGGATCTAGTCCAGCTTTTTTAACACTGTGTAGTGATAGCACCCAACACTGTGAGTCTAGGCAGCCCAACAGTTTCGTACCATAGATTAACTGAATATAAAGCCCTGTAGTGTGGGAATAAATCTTCAGCTGGGTATTAACGTGATGCAATCATGCATGCAAGCTACCAACAACGTAATGGAGTCAGTCTTGTTAATCGGTCCTTAGTCCGTACTGCGCTTCTTGTGCTCCAATTTTAGTAGAAGAATGACAAATCCAGCTGGATCACCATTCAAACAGTCTACAGCTCAGTGATCGGTTAACTGGCAACAGAGGGGCGATAGTAGATGAAAGCCCATTTTCAAATTATCAAACCGGTATGAGAAGACTGTCCGTGCAAACAGTTATATCTCGGCATTCCGATGGATTTTCATGTTTGTGGTATGAGCACACTAATCTCCCTTAATCCGGAACACACGCACACGCATCTAACTAATTTGAGATTCGTGTTATGCAAATCTCACTGCATCGTTAGTGGACACAGTGTGAGGAAATGACCACGAACAGATCAGACAGACGCATTATGTGGAAGAGGTTCACATGTGAGATAGTGCGAAGGACAAACCCATAGAAACAATAGACCAGCTTCAATGGATCGAAGGATCTAAGAATTTCCATAGTTAAACAAACACGCATCCTAACTGGAAGTCAACGATGGACACGGTTCAACTCTTATGAGACGGCAGTGTGAGCCTACAGATGCGCGTCAGGCGGAAGTTTGCTAGTAAACGATGAACTGAGCTTGAGATAAGTGTTGAGTCTTTGGGATTTACACTTCATCAAGCAAGTAGTAACTTAACGATGCAGTCTGATCAAACTTGAGTTGTACAACTGGTGGTGAGAGATGTGGAATTGCAACACTCAGCGTTGTCCCGAACGGTTTCACGTTTTTGTTAGAGTCACTACTGGTCACATGAGATTTGGTATCCATAAACATTCCACTTAAGTACACCCTATGATTATGCTACTCTGAACCTCAGAATCTATAACTAGTACGTCAATAACCTCAAAAAGTTTCGAATGACTTTGTGATCAGACTAATCTTAAAAACAGGCCAGTTCCACTGGAATTATCCTTTGTTATATTATTTACAGTAAACAACAACTAACGAATTCCACTGGCGCCCTTAAGGGGCTCTGGTCCACTGTGATACAGGGTTGACAGTTCATTGTGCGATCCATTCCGTATCAGGCTCACGAGAGTAAACTGCGGTGTGACCTCTACTGCGTTGAACTTTGAAGCTGTGCGACCACTGAGATGAACTGATATCAGTTGTTGCTTTATCATGGGACAAGTACAGGAAAGGCCAGCCTAAGTTAAAATGAATAGAATGCGCATTGGTAAGCAAGTAACGTCTATCTCAACAAGCGCAATCTGTAGTCAATGTAAGCGATCACAAAGTTCGAGGTAATCAGAGTTATAGGAGTACGGTCTCCTAATCGTCTTATTGCACACGTATGAGTTTGAAGCTTTCCACAGTAGAATGAACTTCTATATCGTACCTGTCCTGTTTTTTGTAATGATCCAGTAATGAAATGCGCCTAACGTTTTATAAAATAATCAGTGGTATGAAGAGAACAGTAAAACAGTGCAGACATGTCACCGTCTTAAACTGGCACACATTGAGATAGCTATTCTGCAGTTGCGTGCATATATACAGTACGCCGTGGAAGTGACACATGAAGACAACATTGTAACTTGTATCATAAGTTACCTTCAGTTTATGCATCCATCGGGGAAGGTTATGAAGCTCACATCTCACTCTACTGTAACCAGATAATTGGTTTGTGTGCAATACTACTGATGTAACCCAGAAAAGAGAAAAGTCCCCTTATGTTTACTGATGTGTCAAAGGATTGAGTCGGTTAAAATGACCCCTCGCTTTTATTTAAAAAAAAGATGGTTTACAAGTGACAAACTTGGAATCTACGATGTTTCTTGAATGAAGGTGAATGTATCCTGAGGTCTCCGTAATACGTTAGACATTGATCTAATGGACAATGGATATTTCTGAACGTAGCAACTTTACCACATCAAAACCACAGTGGCATGTATGGGTCCCAAAAAGTGCCTGAACTTGAGCATTCAACTGAATGGTCAGAAAGTTTACACAGGAAGATGACATGAGTAGTCGGTTTAATGACAGAAAACAAACGGAACTGCACTACCGGTTACATAGGATACATCACAAACGAGCCGTTGATGATAAATATGATGCCATTCTTGTAAAACTCGTGCGACTAACAACAGAATCACCACCTGTTCAAAGCTGCTAACGAATTTATATATGTTCATAAAATACTTCTTCACTCATATGTGTGCCTTAATGTAAGTTACTTGAACAAAAGACATTAGTAGAAGACTTACGTATTTCAGCCAAACATTAATAGTGAGAATTTGATTTTTCTCATCCAGATCAAGGAGTTGGAACAATGACAATCCGTAACCGACGACAATCGTCTCCATTCTGTTCTTCACCGGACGACCAATGTTTCCAGCTTTCTCATAATTGTCAATGAGTTGTTTAATCAGACGTTTCTCAGAGGAAGGTATGACTTGTTCTGGAATTTTAGAACAGAGAACAGAGCAAATCGACATGATAACGTCCCATCCTTTACGACCG
Source organism: Paragonimus skrjabini miyazakii (assembly GCA_014338405.1). Lineage (NCBI taxonomy): Eukaryota > Metazoa > Platyhelminthes > Trematoda > Plagiorchiida > Troglotrematidae > Paragonimus > Paragonimus skrjabini miyazakii. Next base: position 118,042 of record JTDE01000987.1, on the reverse strand, counting down.
ACCACATACATATCGCTCACAATAATGAAACAAATGTGGGCGGAGTTAAGAAAAATTTGGCACAATGTTACACATTTCTATTTGATGGCATATTGACGTCTGTATTTAAACAATGACACTTTAGACTGCAAAGTTTCTCAAGCCAAAAGGAAAAAGACGGCATGCGTTTCCAGTCATTCATTGTTAGTAAATACCATATGCGTTAATAGATGGTGTAGATGGATTTCGGTATCAACCGATTCAAAATTCCTGTATTAGCAATCGACCCGCTGGGTCATTTGATGGGTTCTATGTAACACAGCAGAATGGGCGGGAAGTTGAGTCCAAACGTGAAATTTTTGATTTCCCAATATGGCTATATAGCTCACTTGGTGGAGCGCTTGCTACAATTGGGCATACCGTATCTTTTGCCGACTTGAATCTGGTCGAAGTCCAGATTCGTCTCACTTGGGTAGCACTCAAGTTATGAAGCCTTTCGAACTGCACATAATTTATCCAATTACAATTGTCCACGTTAATAACGTAATGATTAGAGGAGGCCGAAACGCAGCTAGAATCGTATTCCTCAACGGAACCTGCAAACTACCTTCAGCTTCAGCAAAGGGGATACAACACCGGCGCCAAATCACACTGTTTTTATCAACTTGTGTGTACAGTTTCTCTATCTTACCGCCCACACTCAAATCCGCCAGAAGTGCAATCAGTGGAATATCACACTGTTATCAAGCGTTTCACGTTATTTTTTGCGGGGATCCGATCATATAGCATTATCATACAAACATAGCTTCAAAAGCCTCATCACGACAAAACGCTCTCCTTTAAAATGTACGTATGTTTCGAGGGATATTCTACAGGGAATCAGGTTCCCAATAATTTTCACCTGATATAATGCAACTGGATGAACATTTGCAGCTAGTGTGGTGTTCAGAAATAAACTACATTTAACTAAACTGATTCATAACGTTATGAAGAAGTATATTTTAATGGACCTTGTTTACCAGCTGGTCCAACTGATTACCTTCTTATCTCAGATTTGGTGACAAGGTACTGACAGAGTACTAAGAAATCCATTCAGGTTCAACAACTTACAACCGTGTGAAAAGTACTTTCCTCGTATAACCCATACGTTATTCGTTATATACAGGATGACTTGCAATAAATAACCCAAGTCATAAAACGATTTTCATAGGAGTAATGTATTTTTGTATTTAATCGTTTAACTAGTCTCCCGAGATACGTCAGATATATTGTTTACTTACTGCCTAGCTATTGCAAACAGTCATCTGAATTACGAACCAGCGAGTGGTACTAAAGCCTGATGAAGACTCCCTCCCACAATATCCGTGCATAAATGGTAAAATACATGAAAGTGTGTGTGTGTGTGTGCACAACTAGTTTTAATTTTTCCTACTTGTAGTTCATTATTTCGTTTAACTTCTCACTATACAATTGAGTTTATAAAAGTATATCATGGTCTACTGAAGACAAAACAGACTAGACCAAAAATGGCTGATCGATTTGAACCCATGGTTAAATGAAACACAACAGATAAGGATTGTAAACTAGACTGTCACTGCAACTTACTATAGTCACAACGGTTGCCTTGGCAACGCATGTGAATTAACAACACTGGCGATGGTTATTATTTACTTAAATTGTTACTTTTCATTGTCGACTGACTTCTTGAAGATGTGGCCTGGTAGCTGAGATCCGATCAATAAAAAGTGATTTTAACCAAAAATGCAGTACTGATAAGTAGTTTGGCAGATTTTACAACTTAGAAGAGAACCAGTTGCAAAAAGTCTGGACTTCGGCTGGATTCGAAACAGCAACAGAAACAACCACTTGTCAGTAATTCAGTGTCAATGTTCATCGGTGACGTTGGTGGATTCCAACGTGAACTGATCGAGAAATCATGCTTGGGCACTCAATCGGCTAGACCATTTGGTTGATTTCATATGACACAGTTGATTGTTTTGGTAACTTTGCGCAACTGTGAAATTTCTGAGCTTCCAGCGTGGCTTCGTAACTCAGCTGGAAGAGCGCTTGCCGCGTTTGGCCATGTTGTTTCTGTCGCTGGTTCGAATCCAGCCGGTCCAGATTTTTTACAATTGGGTCTGTTCTAAAAATGCAGTAGTTAAGACTCACGCAGTGATCAGAACTTTGGTTAATTATGTTTGCTTGTTTCCTTTGAAGACAAAATTCTACATAACAGCGGAGTTGAAGGGATACATTGCATTGCCCACAGAAACTGTACCGCACGTAAAATGGACAAAGAAATTGATTAGCTATTGAAAAGTTATAGTTTTTGTTAGCCAGCTTGTTGATAACTAACCTTTTTAAATGACATGGTTATGATAATCTCTCGAATAACCATTGACTAGGCATAATATGTTTCCAGCAAGCAGCATCATTGTTTCAACCGGTACCATTACACTCTAGGCCCGACCTGGTTTCAGATAGACTAGAAAGTTGAAAATTCAGTACTTCATTACTGGGATTCTTAAGAAGTATTCATATGTAGATCCACAATGCGCTTCGCTTAGTTGACGCCAGTTGTTGAACTGTGTGATTAGTTCAAGCTCAAAATGTTACTGGCTCCACTGTTCTCAGAAATTCATTAGTTCTTTGGTTCATCTGTTCTAGTTAGCAACAAATACAGCTAACTTGTCATACTAGACTAATCAGAGCGATAACCTCTTTATTTGACGAACAACTTCCTATGTATTTTGCATTTGACGTTAATCCAACGTAGTCATCGATTATTTCATGAATCATGACATTCTGTTCGTTACTTCGTGCTGTCTTGTCAAGAGTTTTATTCAATTGGCTGCAAAAAAAATTTAATTTTGAACGGAACACTCAGTCTTACCGGCTCTTAGAGCTATCTTCTGTTTCCCATTTGGCTTATTAACACGTCAACTGACTGGGAGAGAATCTTGTTTGTTGCCAAATTCGCCCCGACTTTGTTTTAGTGCTGTAACTGCTACACTGTCTATAGTGACTCGTTAGTTTCATGTAATGACCCCGTTTTCAACCCGATCATTACATTACTCTGGACTACTTTGCATACACTGTTTAGTGTTCATTTGATATCATACTCCATCAAGCCTGTTGTTTAGGTACATTTGAAGTTTACCTAAGCAGTCTCAATTGAGTTTGGTTACATGTTGTACTGTATTATACCATTGTCTCCACTGTTGCATCCAACCGTTGATACCTGGATAAGTCAATTTACCACAGTCATTCGAGTTAATCGACTATAATCATTCACTCTATCAACACCGTTCCATCGTTTGTCTTGGTCCAGTTGACTACATTCCACCGACTGATTCACAGATTGGCAGAATCAACTGGCTGGGTTATGCACAGTGGTTTTATCTTCCCTCACAATTGGTTTGTTTGCCTGCAAGAGGCGGGCACTGTGATGTTCAACACTTGGAGTAAAACAAAGGACGTTATGAGACTCCTTCTCTTTCCTTTGGTTTACTCCCTAGTTCGATATTATTCTCTATTATTTAGTTATGTGGGAGTTATGAATCACACTGAATTGTTGACTTATTGGTGACCGGAAGAGTGCTGATGATGCAGACGAGGTAGTTGTAGCTTTGCGTTTTGGCTGTCTATCCCCAAATTATTCGGACATCAAATTAAGGTTCTTGTTTCTATGGGCTCAGAGTGTACACTCCATCCATTTCTTTCGGTAACCGAAGAACATTACCCAGGTGGCCTAGTCGCCTTCAGCGTAGTCTGTTCCATCACCCATTTCGAAGTTAAGGCGATGTACTGAGTCACAGATTTCTAGGTTATTACAGCAAAGAGAAGAACCTATGCTTGTGCGTTCCTGTTTGCGTTCATTTACTCAGACTGTGAACCTTCGTTCAACTTGATAATCCTCAAACCACGTTAATAGGCGCTGATCGAGGGTTTCCGTCCCAGTTACTTCAGTAGCTTCCGTTAGATGTCAGTAGTGTAGCGTTTTGTACAGCATTTTGCATTGCATAATTCTCACTGTTTTTTGCATTTCTCACCTCCTTCAAATTCACATGAACACTCGTTTAAATTATGTGAGTTGATTCAATACACAATACAAATTGACTTCCAAGGTCGCGAGCCCTGTGTTCTCTCTTTTCATTCAGTGTCGCGTGCGTTCGGATTCTTGGAAGAGTTAACGGCTAACGGAATCTGCATTTATTTCAGCACATTTCCAAACTCATCTGTCGTCGGAATTATCATCGTTGGACCACTAAAGTTAGCTGGGAACTATATGACAGATTGCATCAGTTGGACACTTCATTCAGTGTGGTGGAGTCAGTTGTTTTCATTGTTCATCACTTTTTGATTTCGTGTCCACACTTGAATTGTACATAGCGTTTAGATCCACTACAGTAGCTTAACGGAAGTCAGTTTTTTTATGATTTAGTGTAAAAAATGACAGAAAACATCCAATAGTTAGAACGCCAGAGAAAAACAACTAAAGTTCACAAGAATTACAGTTGTGCTTTTCATCTGATGGAATTCACAAAAACGTGCCAGTTAATAATACGTATTTCCGCTGTCTAGTTTGTACTACAGAATACGAGTTGTGCCAAGTAAATACTGATATAGTGTGCTTTTGTGGTTTATTCGAACAAACAACTCTCCAATATACAAACTATTTTGCCGGATCTAAAAACGTATAGAGAAATGATTGCATAAACAATTATCTATCACATGGTGAGTGTTTCTTTCGACGGAGTGGACTGTCACTAAAACGTTGTCCTCGATTGCATTCACAGGAATATCTGCACAGAAAGCTCCACAGATGACTCCGTTTTGCACCAATCAACTGAATTCACATAGTGACTACGATAGAAGAAAGATTCTTCTTGGCCTGTCAGTTTACCCATTGATAATTGGTATATAATATCTATGTAGCAGTTATCGGATAACCAACAACGGTTACACTGAGTCTCAAAATTTTTATCTGACCGGCAACAACATATAGAGTTTTGGTAATGGGTTATCTAACATCAAATGCTTGTCGTTTCAGATCGATATTCCAGTGAGAGGTTGGTGTTTTGCTTGGCTAAGTGAGTTAGTTAATATGATGTGAGGACATGTTACAAGCAACTATTTAGAAGATACTCAATTTCGAAAGTCTTCGCTTTCGCCATATTCGAACCGCCGACAGTAACGACATACCCAAATGTAGCAAACGCTCTGTGAGCTGAACCACACCATAATCTCAGCTGGCAAAGCACTTGCTGCTGTTCTTGTCGTCGGTTTGACTTCAACCAAAAGTAACACATTTTGCAACTGAATATCCTCCAAGTTATAGATTCAGCCACATTGCTTAAGGGTAACGCGAAGAATTATCTTAAATGATCAACAAAATAGCTTCGTGAAAGTATGACCGGAATTCAAGCCCTGGTGATGACCAGCAAATGAGCGGCTGACAGGTGTCATCAGGAACGAAAACAGATTCTGCTGATTTTTCTCAGTGGCCTGAATGAAAAGTCTACAAGAACGCACAAGGTGTGATCGTTTCTGAATGATGTTAAATTTGTGTTTGAAGCCCATGTTGCTTTGTTCTTGAGACCCTGTCACATTAGATCATGCCTCATAACGGTTGGCATCTACCAGTAGGTGTGATCAAAAATTGGCGTGAGTAGATATTTTTCTTGGGTTCTGGGTTACGTAACTGCCGCTGTTTTTCGTTTCATCGATGCAGTTCTGTCGTGTTGATCAGTGCTTTATCAGGCTAAACATCTCGGTTTGTTAAATAAACAACTGGCATCAAACAAACGAGGATAAAAGAGACTAATATGGTTCACAACTTCAATGATATTTAACAAAACGAAAACGTATCCGCCAAATACTCCGATCAAACGTGTACCATAATCACGGGTAGACAAAAACCATCATGCGAACTGGACGGATGCCATTGGGTCACCCAGAGCTATTTTTTATCAACGTTACTCCGACGGAAGATATTTGTTGGCGTCACATACTCATCGCATGCCAACTCGCCGGTGTGAAGGGACAAAAGAATATCGGCTTGTGTGAAAATTCATTTAGGATGTATTAATAGTGTGTTGAGAAAAAATCAGATAAACCCTTATTTTTCAATGCTTTGGACATCTATGTTTACAGTAAACGGAACATACGTGCTCAACCTGTCTAGGTAAGGTAGTGACTCCGTTTTTCTTCCTAAAAGAACAAACTGTCAACGGCATTTTAGTCATCAGCTGTAAATTTGCGTGTAAGAAGTGGATTTCCTGGCTTTTTTTCTGCCGGATGTGTAACTGTTAAGTGAAATCGTGGCTTGGAAGAATCTCTCCAAGTCAACGATAATTAGTGTTAGAGTTAAAAAACGTGTGTGTTATGGTTTTTTCGGTTACTTTTGTAATGTATACTAACTCTTCCATAACTTTTACCGCTCTGCAATAATTTATCTATTTCCAGCAAAATGTTTAACTGCAAAAAAGTGACCTGTGAAACCTGACATATAAATACACTGTACTGTATAAACCAACCGCTTCCGAAGTTTTATTGAGAGATGATGTGTGAATTTTGCGGATCAGTAACGAACAGATTCTAAAGCTCAAAGACGTGCGTAACATGTGATACGAGAAAACGTTCTACAGCAAAAATAGAACCGGGAAATGCACTGGAAAGTGCACGTGCTTTCGTTTTTGTGTACAGCTGTATGCACGGTTTGTACGCTAATAGGTATTCCAATCCCGATCCTGTTGGACATCTAGCAGTGAATGCCAGTTTATTGATCTTCTTAAGCGCTGTCACGCACTGTTACCGACAGATCGATAAATTTACGCCCATACGCGAACGCACAGATGTGTGCTGGAAAGGTGCAGATGGACACTGCGCACTACCTTAGTGATTTGATCGGGTTTGGTAATCGAACACGCAAATTTACGCACAGTCCTAGAGAAGCTAATATAACTTGATAAACTAACAGCTTAGTGATTATAAAACGTTTTATGTTACATTCAAATCAGTGGAGAGTATTCAGCAAATACATTTATAAGGCAATTCTGGGTGATTTACGGCTAGAAGTTCAAATCAGGCGATATCATTGAAAAACTCATATATTGTTCAACAAAACTAACAATGAAATAAAGTTGTAAATTTTTTGGGTTGTAATATCAATAGTTCTCACGTCGTTAGTACTACAACAAGTGGATTAGGATATTGGCTTTCTGTTTGACTGACAGATCTGTTTGAACACATGATCCATATTTCTGGCAAACGACTCGAAAGGCAGAACAATTAAGCTACCTGGTTGACTTTTACACCCAATAGGTGATTACGTGGCGTTCACAAACAGACTACTTTTACTGATCTGAATGAAGTGTGACTATTAGAAGAAAGTGTTTTAAAAAAATTTGACGATAATGTTCATTAGGACAACATACGAAGATGTTGTAGGATATCCGCACTAAATTGAGTACGAATGATGAATGGATTGAGAACAACACAACGTTACGAGCAAGTTGTAATACTCTACGTTTCAACCACTTCGGGTGGCCTTCCTCAGGAGTGTGACCTCTGTTCCTTTGTTAATGTGATTTCGACTATAACACTGCTGCTGTTCAATGGCTTCCCGAAGTATTGGTAGCTTCTTGATAAAATGATCAAGAATAACACAACGTTCTGAGCAAGTTGTAATACTCTACGTTTCAACCACCTCTGGTGGCCTTCCTCAGAAGTGTCGTAATCGAAATCACATCAACGTACATTAGGAAAACATAAAAAATGTTAGCTAGAAAGACTGTTTTGCTCTGTAAACGTCCGGTAAGAAAGGGAACAATCGAACCTTCTGAGCGAACAACGTTGCAATATAATACTTGAGAGTTCTCAAGTGTTTCAAATTTTCAGCTTTTACAGAAAAAAGTAAGCGTAAATCACATTAACCCGGGTTGGTTGGTTTAATTCATGTGAACCTTAGAAGACCCTGCAGCAAAGTTAGTGAGTAGAAGGTTCTTAAACAAGCAACGATTGACCATAACAGTCATCAGAATTAAGAAACTACAATAAAAATGTAAATATGTGTATGTAGCATACGTTCACTGATAATGTCACTGTCCTATAGGGCTACGTCAATGTAAGTTCACACTCACATGGGATACAACTGTATCAACGGTAGATCCAAGAAAACGTACTGTAGCAGGTGACGCGTCCTCAAACACAGTAACCTATTTTTACGGCACCAGCAAAGCTGACATATGGCAAGGTGTCATTGATTAATGAATCATACATATTACTGTAGTATGCTAAACTGACAGTTTCAGAAAACGAACAAACTGATTAAGCTTTCACTTCCCATTAATTAGCAGATTGGATGAGAAATCAAAGCGTTTGAATTAACGACAACATATAAATTCATCCAGTTGATAAACACATTGATTGAACGGGTATCTTTCAGTTAGTTTTAAAGATGCTTTATTTTACAACAGCAAAAAAGAGCATTTTGTTCTGTCATTATACCCAGAGTATTCATAAATGGTCGAGGGTTCAAACAGCAGTTTTTAGAAGGTCTCATCAAGCATATTCAATCGCAACAGATACATTGGAATTATGTGTAAAACAGAAATATGGTTACGCTCAATGGTATCAGTCATGACAACTGTGGATGACTGTTTACCCAGGTGATGGTGGGTTTTTGTATGTGCATGTGAGTGCGTTTTGTTTGCACGAAGCATGTAATCGGTGTGTGATAACGAACATTACTAGAAGTTTGCTGATTTACAATGGAAGAAGAATCCTATCTTATAAAAAAACAACTCGGCAGAAAATAGACTTAGAGATTGATTTACAACAAACAGACCATAGTGGAAACCAAAAAAGCAATGCCCATTAAAAACATTTGAAAACGGTACCACTTTCTCAATCCGTGACAGGCTAGCCCAAGAGTGAATGTTGTTTCATAGTGTCCACCCTCAAACTAACATTTTGTGTGACCAGTTTTGATCCTGTCTGAACATAACAAGTAGAAGTAGTCTGGGTGGAAGAGTAAAACCGCCCATCCTTTGAGTTATCAGCCCGTACACTTATCCACTTGACCATCAGTCCCACGAATATCACTTGTGAAAAAAAAGATTTATATATGTGATGTCTAATTTGTACGTTATCCCACTGATAAGGACGGATGCAGTTCAAGTCGGATTTCCGGTTTCCACTAGCTGAGGCCACACGTGCTCAAAATCATGACTGTAATGTTTTACCAGCTTTAACCCCCAAGTCGACACTCCGTTTCAGACATTAGGTTGAATGTGCTTCAGCTGTAGATATTTGTGTAACTGATGAAATATCGCGTGAACATCTGCTGTGCAGCTGCAGAGGAAAGAATGCGAGAGAAAATACATGCGGTTGTGGTAATTTAGCGGCCACAGAATTTAGTATTCAACGTGGGAGAAAAATGAAAGTTACAACTTCCGGCTAATTTTCCGTAAGACCTACCTACATAGATTTATAGCAATAGCTTTTGTAGAAATATGTATATTTTGCAATACACCCTTCAGAATGTGTACACTTTCTATATTTTTGAATAGAGCTGAAGCAAAAGTGGAAGTTAACTATTTGCATAACTTAATACTGGCCTACCCCTTGAAGCCAGTACACCTAACGACATCAGTAAGCCTAAGCCTTGGGATGTTGTTTTATTGAGATATGACTGCAATACGTAAACGTTAATAACCTGATGTACTGCACTTGGAAACAAGTTGGAGAATGTATCAATGCTTCCATGTAGACGACGTTGATTGGTGTCGATGCAGATGGTCGATCGTCTTATAAACACGAACTGATTGAGGCCATGAGGTAAACATTATACAGTTGGGGTCACTGCAACAAAATATCCCATGTTATTAATAATCACAACAGATATAGCAAGGAGTTTACATGCGATAGTTCGATCATGGTCAGTTACGAATTGGCTAATGAGGTTGTCTTGTGAAAACGTGTACCGAAGTTTCAAACTCAGTTGCGAACTTTAACAAAGTATAACTTTGGATCTAATACCTCGTAGTGACGGAGTATAACCGGAAGACATATTTCACCCCAAAAGTTACGACTCAGCAAGACAGATGTTTACGTTGTAAAAAATATCTCATCAAAAACATTTGTTAACCTAATCAGATTGCTGATCATATCGCAATAAATCGTGAAATACATACATATATCAGCATCAGAGAAGGAAACAATTTGTCGCGCACGATAGGAAACTTATTTTTCGAAACATTTTAACTGACAGCTTTTCTTGTAATCTTTCACACTGAGAGAAATACAAGTAGGCACGCAAATGCAGGTAACACAGTGTGAAAGTCTGCGTGGTTTCGGAAAGCATGTTAACTTATGTAAACACAGTTTTGTTACAATATCTTTTGGATGAAACATAAGGTCTGAGAATGAGGTCCACACAAAAACTGTTACTCCGGGGGCAGAAAGCCAAAACCACCCAAATACAGAACTATTCGTCAGAGTAGCTATAAGCTTGAGCTATATGTGTTCGGTGTCCTTGGAAAGTGGCATACGTGTTTGCTGAACAACACTGGGGAACTTCACAACTTATGTGTGAAGCGATATAATGGCTTTTGCAAGTTACAGAAACTTATATGTCATACACAGGTCAACATATCGAATGGCATAACCGTTACATTTTTATCATATATTGCCAGAAGCTCACCGTGTTTCTCTCAGTTAACCTAGACGAGTTGCATCTACGTGTATTGGACTGGTTGGGGCTGGGTCTTCTGCTGAACAGTCAACTGATTGTTGTTTGTTTATATCCCCGTTACCCCTCCGAGGATCGACTACGATCGCGCACTGCCACGGATTGTTTAATTCGTGTACAATCAAATATTTCGTTTTTGTGTACTGGTTGCGTAAAATCTTGCTGCACCTTGTCTAAACTTAATTAACTAAAGCTCTGCAAAAACCAATATCTGTAGTCTGTCACACATCCAAAAGTTCTTCCCTATCTGAAATGACTACGGAATTCGACATAAATCGCCCACATATGGTAATCTACTTGACATAGAGGATATGAACTATCAGCCAAACTCAGCCTATTCAATTTCGCCGCTTACTGATCAAGTTTTCACAGCTCCACTGGCGTCAGATCGTTTCACAGTTGTGTCAGAAAGTTATATCCACTTGCAATTCGACCGTTCGACCTCGAAAACCAACTTGCTACACGCTTCTTGTCAATTACCCTGATAACATTGCTCTGTTTAAAAGTCTGGTGATAGACAATTGAGAATGGTCTAGTTTATTAAACCGTGTATTTGGTGACTACTTAGAGAAATCGAAATAAAATATATCGCTTTCTCAACATTTATTTTAAACATTAAGCAGTTATTCCAAGTGAACTACGATACCAGCGTTCATCAAGATCATTTAACTCATTGGTAACTCCTATATTCTGTAAGCGGAAGATAAGTACAAGCGCCGATAAGTTTTGGAAGTCAGATAAATCTTCCGCCAGAAAATACTACTTTTCTCGTGAGAACTCAAGTCGATTCCTTGTGAATTTCGATTGGATAAATTCCAGACACGAGAAATCCATAGGCCTAGTTCGCGTTTTCACTTTAATGCCATGTCATCACAGTCTGATTCCTGCACGTCCTCAAGCATGAACTTCAAATGGCACTGTTCACAGTTTCGTTTTAAAATTTCGGGATAAAAATCTGGATAGTACATTTCCTATCACAGCTTTGAACAGAACAAAACAGAAGGTTAGTTTGTTAAGAGTTCTTTCTTGAATCGCTGACCACATTCATTTCGTTCAGTCTTTGTTGTCACGTGGAAAAATTCGTTTAGTCAAATCACTTCCTTAGTACGCTACTGATGAAGTAAAATTAGGCTGCTGTTATCCTGCAAAACAGTGTATTGAACTATGAAAACCTGGTGTTGTAAGTTACTCAAAGTGGTGGACGATGTAGTGTGTTTGCTACAACGCCTGACAATGAGATCATGCACTTACGTGTTCTGTCGTCTGACCCAAATTGGGAAATGATCAGATGCCCCAGTATGTAGCAAGCGTTCAGTCGTGTCTGTTTGTCATGATTCACATGTCCATGGATATTCATAGATATTCATAGATTTGATTGATTTGATCACCATTTTTACGCAGCACTTAAGAATTTGGAATATTTTGACCAGGGTGATTAAAGAAAACTCTATATAGGTTGTAGACCACTCACAAATGATACAGGTGTTTTCGTTGAAAAAGTAAGCTGACCAGCCCTTGTGAAAAGAATCACTTGAGTCGTTATGTACTCACTTGCACTTGTCGGAAGTGCATATTTCCACCTCGATTCGGGATTTGAAATCCAGTCAACCTTTCAGTAAGACAACTGGGTTGATCGCTGTGCAGATAACCGCATATATGGCGTAATTGAACGAAGATAACTATCCAGAACTTAAACACAAACTAACTGAGAGTTTGTGCAAGGGTGATGAACATTGTTTAAACGAACGGTCACAAGAAACCAGAGAAACAGCAGACTACTATTCTCCTTGTTTCGTGATTGTACCGCCCGTCTAGTCCGAGTAGGACCATATTCTCTCAAAACCAGCCAGTTCGGCCGGTTTTAAAGGCGGACTAAATATGCTAAGGTACAATTCGGTTGGCCTCACCAAGAAGACGTTGATGATAGAAACAGAATTAACATTCAGAGCGTAACGGACTTCCGTTCGTTGGAAACAGAAATGGCACTGGAACGTAATAAACTGAAATGTATCTCGGTTCCTGGATCAGATGTCTCTTTTGGTCTGCTCGGAGATGGCAATGGGCGGAAGAAATCAGAACTAACGAAACTCTTCCTGAGTGCTGTCTGCCGACAGAAAGCAACATTTCAAAAATGAAACCGGAACTCTATACAATAATCGCACATGGTTTAATAAAGCACCGACCCCATTTGAATTACTCACTAGATTTATGGTACGCCGGCTCACTGAACTTTGGAAAAACCAGATAGGTGAAAAAGAAGTCAGGATTTTAATACCATCTTGGGGGCACTAACCACACTTTAACCGCACTATCGATTTCGAAGCACAGACATAGTTGGAGACAGATCAAGGTCGTGACTTTTTTAAACCGAAAGGACGCTTCAATTTCGTTATTGCGCTCTGCTCTGAAATTGTATTCGCGCGCGAGAAATCCGGGTGAAACTTTTTATGCAATTGGTTTCGAAGTTACTCAGTTTTATTGCTGTCCGCCGCTTTTATTATGGTCATCATTACGAAAAATATACTGGAGGAATCCAGCAATACATACCTTACTGGCACTAAGTTGACCGACATAATGTGTATGGAAAACATGCTATTGTTGATTGACCTGAACAAGATGAATGACTGGATTAGTTTGTGTGAAATGTGTATGGCACCTTCGAATTGCAAATTGCCGCTTTAGGAATGAGACATTTCCTGCGTTTCTACGTTCTTTGGTACGGGCAGTTTGTTTGAGACTGGTAAGAGTTTCGCATACTTAGATAATAGTATTTCTTCAACCTGCTGTGGTGCTGATGAGGGATAATTAAGAATAGCAAAAATACGCTCTTCCTTTGTCAACCTGCCTCATTTTTAACGACGCAAAGACGTTCAACTGTCACAGAAAGGAAGGACATGCTTTTGTGTTGGTCTATGTTTCGGAAACGCGGCCGGGAGTTAGCGGTGATTTGTAACGGAGTGGTTGCGTCATGAGAGGAGAAGTGCGGCGAACGAGTTTGGTTTCTGTATTCCATCAACAAACTAAATAAAATATATCTAATGTGTTCACCGATGATTGTGCTTCAGTGGAGTTAGCGGTAATGATCATTCATGTCAACTTAGTCTGACTTGTAGGGTTAAGTTATGTAACAGCAGTCACGTGGCTTGTAAATGCTTGTAAACAAATCAGCACGCTAAGAAAACAGGTCTATTCAAGGTGTGAATACATGGACAAGTAAGGTTCTATGTTTCGACCAAACTTCATTTAGGCACACAACGGGGGCTAGCATAAGCGACTTGCAAAAGCCTGCGTGACTGCTGATAAACGTTTTGTTTGACCACTGTTGTCTCGGACACTTAAACGTTGGCAAGCTAGTTGTTTATTTTTCTTCACAATTTTTTTGTAATTTATACGACGTTACTGTTATCGTAATGAACAACTGAAACCAATGTCTTCCGGTCAAAAATATGACCTTTATGGATTAATGAAATGATAATAGGAAACGTTTTAGCGTAGCGTATTCTCGCAATGGAATTAGCTAGATGGCGTACACACCATCTCGTCTTTCTAAAGAAAGACGACAGAGTATGGCTTTTTTGAGTGTACTTGGGATGGAATTCCACTAGCATCATGCAGAGCTACTTTAACAAGCGAGTTCTTGGGATGATCACTGGGATGCTCAACTTGCTTACTCAGAATTATATTTTCCGTGAAGAGTCTTCTCAAGCGAATAAACTGCGTATGTTTTTATGTATGTACGTTTTGGCCGGTCCGGATATTCTTGCGACAAAACTAGATGGAGGTAACCACTAGCTTCTCTTCTGTTGTACATATTAAGGAACTGTGAATTATTCTGGTTCTCTATCTTCCGTGCACACGGTTTACTGAACGCCTGTAATATGCAAGGAAATCTGCTCAGACATGAAACGCTAGATATCCGTCACCTGGCTGCTTTATTCGAAGTAATACTTCTTTTCTTTTGAAAAAACATAAATTCAATCCGAAGGTTGCTAAAAGGAGCCGATACCACCATAGTCTTTCCGTTCAGTGACTCATAGTCAGTTATAGTTTAGTACTATTCGCCATTAAACTAAGATAACCGATTACTGACAAAATCTCCAGAAGTCCTTCAATGATATTTAAAGGTCACCTATGCATTTATCACTTCCGAGTTCGAATTGTCTATTCAATACTGAATTTGAAAGACGTCCAGTTTAAAGGCAGTTCCGAGTGTGAAACCTCCCAACAAGTATGAGTGAATGCAAATAATCAGAAATTCTATGTTGTATGCGCAAGTACCAGCATTAAAAATAACAACTTGCTTACCGATAAATAAAATATTGATAAATATTGCACACCATTTAACTTTTACAGTTAACTCCATATCGGTGGTTGAGGGAAGACTCACACATGGATATAGGAATACGATTTTAAACCAAAAATCTATGTCAATGAAACGGGATTGGTTAATGTTTGCCTGATTGTACAACCCGTTTCTGATTGGCTGATCGGTTCGACTAGTAGAAGGCACAGTATGCGTTGTGCTTCGACAGGTTGATGGACAATTCGCTTACATGATAAATCCGGTCGATACTCAGTAGCAGTTTAGATCACAATACAGTTTGATTGAACCAGAATTCACTAATTAAACATAACGTAAAAAATATTTGGTGATTCTCTTTAGATCCCTTTGTTTCCTCGTAAGAAAAACTACCACAGCTAAGCAACAACAATTCGTCTGGAGATTAAAGTAGCTAATGATGTCTTATTTGACTCAAATACACCCAAATCCGTAACTGGTTTATCTCTGTGGTCTGAAAACACTTATAAGACTGATATAAGATGGTACAAGCAGACCAACACCGCTGATCAAAAGACGTTGCAAACGGTCAGTAGTTAATAGGACAACGCCGATCGAATATGCAAAAAGAGACCAGTTGTATTTAGCGCGTAGTAACCGTGGTAACGTTTCTGGATCGGTCGTCTGTAGCTTGGACGTAGTGAATGGAACCCGTAGGGTATAATAAAATCAACATGGTTTGTATCAGTAAGCGTTTCTTGTGATATTTCACCTCCTGTACTAACATTTATCGTTGGTTATGATAACTTAGCAAAACAGCTAACGAACGAGTTGCGTTGGTCGTTGGCTTCCCTCAAATATTTGTATCGCATTTTGATGTAGTGGATGACTACGTAGCTAGGTGACACTTAATTCCGGGAATAAGCTGTCCGGAAAGTGACATAGATGAGAAGAAATTATAGCATTTCTCGCGGCGTTTTAGTTATAGTCTTGCTGATACTCGGTGTAAACGTACACTACACAGATATTGATAAAGTGACTCAAATCTACGTAATCTGTAGAAAGAATTATCGGCTTACTGTTTGTATGATCGTATCGGAAAACACTTTGAGTGACTTCGCCTAAATATATTTAAAATATGTTGGCATATGTGTTTACAGGAGTAATTCAAAGGAAGTGACTCCAACTCGTTTACGAAACGAATGAGAACGCCAGTACATTTTAAACCGGCATCTTCGTAGAAGTGCACTCAAACTGTATCAATCATAATCTTATTCACTGACACACACTGAACTAACACCCCGCGAGAATTCTTATCGAAACAACGGGGAAAACCTTTAGGTTAATTCGGCATCAGATCAACACTATCCGATGGGTCCAGCGAAAATAAAACAGAATAGAAGCAGCAGAAAGATGTCTGGTAGAGTGTTACTGGGTCATGTTAATAGTCGCACAAGTTAACACGTTCCGAATCTAGCCAGTGAAACGTTCAGTGCTCAGTGTATATGATTGCTGGTTTCAAATGCCAGCTCCATTACGTCACAGATTTATCAATCGACGCTTTAGCGATAATTCATATCGGTGGCAGTGTTTATACAAAACTTTTCCGTAAAAAGGTTGCATAATCAAATATCGTTTGATTCAACAGTGAACTTCGTCCATTTTGTGAACAGTAAGGGGTGGTTGATGGGAATTCTGCGAACTACATGGAAATCCCTAGTAGGGTCGGCTCAGTGATCAATATCGGCTGGATGTGCAGCGACAGCGCTGTTTATGGATTTGATCCAACCAGTCCCGCACCGCGTCACATGATG
Organism: Paragonimus skrjabini miyazakii; assembly: GCA_014338405.1. Lineage (NCBI taxonomy): Eukaryota > Metazoa > Platyhelminthes > Trematoda > Plagiorchiida > Troglotrematidae > Paragonimus > Paragonimus skrjabini miyazakii. The sequence continues at coordinate 101,214 of JTDE01000987.1, read as the reverse complement.
TTCTTCGATTTGTTCGCACAAACGTTTCGTTATGCTACCTAAACGTTCTGTGATAAAGGGTAGTAGAGTGGGTTAACAGGTTTGCGTTAGTGAAGGACAAGGAGTTAATCTTTGAATCTCAAAGCAATACAGATGTAGATCCTGCAGTTACCGTGACCAAAGGTCACACTACCGACTTGAATTCTCACTGAAACGTCGATTAATAAATATGGGACATAATGATGGGTGTTACCTCAAATTACTGTTCATTCACATTGGTCACTGCACGTTTGGGTAGCCAGATTACAGATGTCTGAAATTTCGTGACTTTTGACCTGCCCCAGTGAGATTCCCGTGAACAATTTTCTGTTGCCTCTACAATGTTTTACCTTCACTGAACCAATATACTTGTATCCATCTGACAATGAATTGATTGAAGCTGTAATTCATCATTGTCTTCTTCTGTGATTGCATATTCACAACTATATGCGAGTATAATTGGTAGGCTATGGTAGCTGCTAATCTCCGGATAGTTTAGCAGTGGATGAATATTTCATGGAAGGGGTTTGTTCGAATGGCGTTGCCCCCTGGATGAATTGCTATGAATTGTTCGGCTGAGATAAGCTGCACGTCCATTGATCTCATGTTGCTGAATTCCGTAAATATGCGACGGGCGAGTGTATGAGGGATAGCAGCATTTTGCATCCTGCCATCTCGTAGTGTTGGTTGAGTACCTACAATTTATGTAATGATTCATGATACCATTAAACATAATTATTGACTGGTCATCAGCTGATATGAACTGACTTACATATAAGATCGTCTGAGATTGGATAGTTTGAACAAGTATGCTTACAGTTTGCGCAGGTAACAACTAACTTGTTCCTGTGAGAATGCATAACTTTACTATGCACACATATCCGGTTAAAGTAGCAAATGGTAATTAGGTGGGTTATGGCAGTTGTAGCTGTTCCATTTTCGGTCATTCACTGCTCAGTAGAGGGTTCGAGCCCTGTTGCTTCAGTCTTAGTTTAGACAAGTTGATTTTAATCATACGAACCATGACGTTGTATGACACATGATAACAACCGTCTTGTAGTGTGTAAGACCGGAACATTGCATTCGTCGGTTCAAGCAAATATGCTTTTTGATATAGTGTACATTGGAATAGAAACTTCTTTGAAGTAGTTCATTAGTCGGGAAAAGATTTCTTAATTACATGCGCAAACATTCAGATACCTGAACGTGCAGCGAGATAAAGCAGATTACGGAACCAAGGATGGAACTGCACAAGTAAGTGACTGAGTTGACTGATTTAAATCTTCCAAAAATATCTGAGAAAAATTGAAAACGATTCATCTGCGCTTGTAAATATGTTCGTCAGCGAATCAGATGATTCACCTACCAACTGTAGGACGAAACTAGCAACGTTTTGCGTTGAACTTCTACATGTTTGAGAGCTTCTTGTAGTCATAAATTGAAGTAAAACGAAAGGGACAGACAGGTAAAATGATTCCTAAACGTAATGTTGATGACAATCATTAAAGGTTTATAACTGTGAGTAAAGGCGTTAGAAATGGAAGAACATCCGGCTTGATTAAGGATGCAATAACGCAACCGTTCGTAACGAAATTGCAGCAAGTTTTGAGTTCACACATGAAAAATATCGTTGCTCCCATCAATATTGACGGTCAAATGACGAGATTACATCAAGCCTTGCTGAAGTTGGTCTATGTCACCATACAATCTGTGGTTTGGAAGACCTTGTATGTCATGGTGATCTCAGAGCTACGAATCGACAACAACCTCATTGCTGTGTACCACAAAAGCCACCAGTAATGTATACGTTTCAGTGAGGTAACGTCTTAAGTTTATGATTCAGTCCATCCTACGGCAGGGTGCACTGATAGGGAAGCGACCTACATTGCTGTAGAATAGTGCGTGGATTACACTAAAAATTCCCGACTACTTGAGCAAAGCGACATGAGGGTATCGGTTGCTAAAATGGGCTAACATATTTACTTAGTACAGTTGTCCTCACAGGTGTGCGCACGTGCTAACCTATTCAAACAAGACAAAACTCAAACCAACTGGCGTGCAAACGTTTTGAAATTAAGCGGACAAGGAGAGTTGAACTGTCCGCACGCGGTCCTACGAGTTTTTGAAAATCCGGATGATCATTGATGTGATCGGTAAAATGGATCAGTCAGTCAGCAGTCTGGAGGTCGAATTGTCCTGATTTTTGCTGATGTGTCTTGTCAGTCAGACAATCGGTTGCTCACTGCTATCATATCACTCATTCAACAGAGGTTACTTGCAGTATCACACGGTTGTTAGTTTCTCTTTTGTAAAAGCAGAATATCCAGCTTAGTGATTATGATCTGCCTGTCCAACCTATATATGGACCCATTAAAAGTTCTAAAAGCAACAGACTGCATAAAACGGTCGACAACGTTAAAACCATCAGTTTGGAAAGAAATACGGTGGTCCCAAAACCAGTACCATTCAGGCTTTGAATTAATATATCACAGCTTTGAATGACCCACACATAATGACAGCGACGACACTGTTTTCAACGACCATTCCCAACAGGTCAAACTGTGCTTAGCGCATCATCTTTCGACCACCAGCACGGTGGTCTATGTTAACTGAAAAAGACCATACATTAGTGGTCACAGTAAACTCCGAAGTACATCTGTGCATCTCACACCTCGGCTTAGGCATAAGCCATCAGAAACTGGTGTCTACGTGTGTCACTATAGTACTTTGCCCTTCGCTGCATTGATTGCATCGATACGTACGATCTGAACCTTTACAAGTGAAAATTCGTTAGACTTGAGCGTTGGTTAGCTACTCACAGTGGTAGAAAATGCAGATTCCTCGCATTAAAAGCTACAGTGAAAATAATGCAGGTCAAACAGTATGAAATCACAGAATGGTGGGGATTTCCGAAATTTGGAAAACCGAGGGGTTTATATTTTTACACTATTTAAGAAGCAATGAAAATAGAAGTGACCACAATCTGTTCATTCCATGGCAACTTGTGCCTACCAAATTAATGCAATCACATATACATGTGGTTTGTGGACGTACGATAATGTAACTGAGCAGATTTCTTTATACAAATAATCAAAAATGTAATGAATGTAGCACTTGAATACTATCTTGTAGTTTTTCATAATCCATCTTCCAGATGAGTTTTTATTTACACTTGCTTCCCGTTTTGCTGTACAACAGTAGACGTCACAGCCAGGGCTGAACAGTGAAAATTATACCGAGGGTGAACTATCCTACTGTGATTATATAGCCCCCAGGACTAAAAGGTTTGGGCCTCCGGTAAAATCTGGAACACTCCAGTGTAAGATAAAATGTTTTAAACGCATTTCACTTTTTATGGTCAAAAGCAGACAGTTCAAATACATAAAGAAATGAATCTATAGAACGTGATTAGTTAAAAAGCAAACAGAAAAGCATTATAACCGAGAAACTGTTCGAGCAATGCTTCCTAGAATTAAACATTGCTTATCTGTTTCAACATATGAAATATGCGTTACTTTCCGTTCACTGTGGGAGCCAGTAACACTTGTCAGAACACAACGAAATCAACATTCTTATTTCAAACCTCAGTTGCTATACTGCTTTATATTAGAAACTTATAATCAACCTGACCATTGAATTCAACTTTTTTCCGATACTTGCAAACCGGTTAATATAGCAAGCTCTCTCACTCAACTTTCATGTCCACATTATCCAATGTACATAATCTTAGAAAAATCACAACACTGACACCACTCACACAAGCTTCAACAACTGTACTCTCGACGAAGGAGGTGACTATCTGAAACTCACTAATCCCGTTGTTATCAAACAACCTGAAATTTGAAACTGTCAACCTACCGACAGTAAAAGGTTTTCAGCTAACAGCTCGTTGTTGATCACAAACAGTCTACGCAATGACAGTATTTTGTGCGGGATACATCTGGTTGTCCAGAGTAATAGACTATATCTGATATATATTAGCTGGGAGAAATGCAACGAGAAGCATGCACTTAAAACAAAATCCAAAACTAAAGATTGGATGCGTGACTTGCATCGTATTTTCCATTCAACAGACCATTCTCATTGGTTGCTTTTAAACAGGTTATTTGACATTTCTCGCGTGTACCAAAACATCATTATAAGCAGTCATAAATCGTACAAAAACAGTCCAAGATTGCATTCGTTTCATGTTTCAAGTACTTTGTTCCCGAGAACGTGGATATTTATGGAACTCTCTAGTAGAATAGGGACTTATCGCTCAAAACAAACAGTTGCCAGTAGGTTCCGTAAGTTTGGTTTGCTAAATATATAACTGTATATGGGTAGGTACGTGCAGTAACAGAATTCTCAAATGGTGAACACATTCGTTCTCGTGAGAATACCTCCCACAATACAATCAGCCAAGTAAGAAAACATGCGAATTTAATACTTGAAGAAAAAAAATATTTTCAAATCTCTACTTCATAACCCCTAAACTGAGCAATTTTGAAATATCTAGTAGTGTCCCCTCAAGACGTTAACCTTCAAACAGTGACCATTTCAAGGATTTCCTAGGGTGGTTGGTGTATAGCAAAACACGGCGTTGTTCCCTCAGGGAATGAAATTATATTAGATTCGTTTAGCCCCTGGACAGTTTATCTCAATTGGTTGTCAATCAACAGACATACAAAGAACGGCAAAACGTGCGTGTCTAATTTAAAGGCGTCATAAAAATTTGCCAATTCTCCTGGTAACCCATTCTCTCGATAAACTACGACAATTTATTTTGTAAACATTTTTTCATTTCTACTTTCCAATTCGGAGCCGATTCGATTGCGCATAAAAATAAAACTACCCCAATATTGAATAGGATGAGTATACGTTAAGTGTTTGATCAAGAAAGCGTTCGGTGATAGTAGGCTGAAACAATTAACAACTGAAGGAAGCTTGCACAATAATTAACAAAAAGATTTCCCCAAATGACCACTTTCAAGCACCCTGACACACAGATATTGTATTGGATGGTCCTCTATTAATTATTCAAACTGAATGTTGATTTGGTGACTGCTGTTTTTGTAATTGTTCACCGTTTGGTCAGTTACATAACAATTTGTATCACGGTAGGAACCAGCGAAAACAATTTATCTCATAATTAAATCAAACACTTTCGGGTGGGAAAGCAAGTCTGCAAAGTCTGAACTAATTTTGTTTTGAGCACACAAGTGAAAATGGCGGTACCGAAGTTGTTATGCCTTTAAAATGGCTTAAAAACACCAATCTGATCTCTTTAGACCATAACACAAAACAAGCCGTACGTTGATGAGGGTGCCAGTTCTGGAAGAGTGGGCTATATATAGACTGAACACAGAATTGTTTCAATACTCTGAATATTCCGGTTTTGTCATGAGAAGAAACGCATAGCAAACAAGCTCGTTTTTGGTGTTCCATCCCCAGGCTATATATAACATATGGGATCGATAGGGGTAGTAGATAACATATTACTGAGGCGAAAGATGTCAAGCAACAGTTTCTGTCTGGTTTGTGCCATGAGAATTAGTTACATAAAACTGATCACATGAGTTATTTGATCAAACATGTTGACGGTGTTCATACGTCTTCTACGAAACCTGACCTAAAAAAAGCATCAAACTGTAAACGCTACAAATGCTTACTAATCTGAACAGAAAACCTTTTACTTGCAGGCATACAACCGGTCCCATTTTGAATACTCCTCATAGTTGTGCTGCTGTGTAGGTACATTCAACTATTCTGGTTGAACTACACGCGTAATTGCTTTTCTATTGATGACGTTTTGATTGTGGTGAGGAGAGTCCATTAAGACTTTGGGGTAAGAATTTCCCCTAAATATCCGTTATAAGAAAGTCAACCAGTATTTAACGTCATCACCGGTACACACTGCCAACAATTAAATGAACATATACTTTATGGGTACCTCAGTTTTTGTTCACTCTTGTTGTTATCCGTTACTCAGAAAAAAACGTTCCTATGAAAATAGTGACACAGTCATACTTAGCACTGCTGACTGATGGAAATTTAGTCATTCGTTATTTTTACACAGTTGATGACATTGAATTTTGTAGCCCACATTCATTTTTGATTGGTGAAGAATCAGAAGAGTTCTGTTCAATAAAAGCTCAATGAAAAAGAAACAAGTTTGGATAATGACAGCAATTAACGCGAATGATAATCAGTAGAAAAGTGCAAATCCCTCCGTCAGTGTTGTCTTAACTAGGAGTAGAACAGTTAATTGTGGATTGTGGTCACTGTAGATGTGTGAATATTTAGTCAGTACACATGGTGGTTGATAAAGCCTTCTTGACGGAGTGTGAATTTTCAAAACAGATTATATTGCATGTGATGTCAGTCAAATTGTGATCGATTCGTTCGTCTATCCAACAGACTGTTATGAATTCGTCCAAACGGTTAATGTCCTCTTCTGACTGCTTCTCATTTAAAACACGTCTACTTGGACCACGTGTAGTAATGTACATCTAAGTTTGGGTCGCCGGCTTTTTTATTTGTTCCCCCGATTAATGTCCACAATAGTAAGTAGTGTCTTTTTGTGTACAACGGACCGAGATGTGCCCAGTCAGATAAAAAGCATTTCGTGAAGTTGCAGCTAATTGCAAGGTTTTCTCCTGCAATAGAGTGAGGCTTTTCATCCATTTTATCATCGTAAGCTTCTTCCGTCTTCGGAATTTAACGAAATCCTTTACAGTCATGGTGCCATCATATTCTGTTCATTTTCATTTGAAGATGTTCTTTTTGATCACCACAAATGTGAACGTGTTCACGGACCCATTAATTTTGCGTGCGTTAAAGAGCGTCCTCTGGTATTATGTTCGACTACGATTCTTCAACTGAGTAGCTGACTGCGTCAGTACACATCCAACTGTCTGAATTTGGAACCAATAACCCACGTCTCTGGTTTAGATAGGTTAAAGCTGTTTCGAACGGGGCACATTAAGTCGCAAACCATGATGTACTCCTAAATAGTTCACTCCGTTCCTACAACGATCGCTGAAAAGGTATTAGATCTTATCGACAACGTGCCTGAAGGTCAACCGTACGATAAGCTGAAAGATGCCGTAATTATTAGGGTGGGTGTTTCCAAACAGCGCAAGCTAGACCAACTATTTTCCTAAATGGCGCAAGGCGACCGCAAGCCAACCCATCTCCTGAAACACATGAAGCAGCTTCTTAGAGACAGAAAGAAAAATGCTTCTATTTTTGACGGCTGTGGACAAAAAATCTACCAGCATGGGCCCGTTAGAACCTGGCTAGTTTTATCAGCAACGTGCTTAAGGAGCAGTATGAAGAAGCGGCTGACAAAGTGTTCCACGTTCATCATAACTCCTAGTTAGCAGCTACATTTGTCAGCTAGCCTCATGACAACCCACGGTATCATGTGTAATGTTTGACCGATCAGGTTGTTTGCAGCCTGCACTCTCGGTCACAAAGATCACACATCCGATCTGGAACATCGTCTCAACATCTGATAGCATTAACACAAAACAACTGTGGGTATTGTTGTTACCACTGTGCGTTCGGTCACCGATCAACGATGTGCGCTCACACTTACACCTTTACCAATTTACTGGCAACTCAGGGAAACTCTGCGACCAGACAGCGATGATGACTGACTTGCCTGGCATACTCCCTAACTGTCGTCTTTTCTACATCCCTGATACGAAATTTCATGCGCTGCAAACAACTATCAAAGTTGTCAGTTTATTTTCCCCATATAGGCCGCCAACAGAACACCGATACAAACGTAAGGTGAGTCCCGCTGGATTCTTCTGATGAAAGACTTTCAGACCGCAATTTTGGGTGCTGATTTTCTATTGCATGTTGGGCTATTGGTTGATATTCAACGTCCCACGCTTTTGGACAGCATAACTTACGTGAGTTCTAGGGGCAAATTAACGAACAATAGATTCATCGGAAACCATATGGCGGTACGTCGGTCCCCACAATATTCTCAGCCGATCCAGCAATACCCGCAGTTTACGGATCCGTCACATCATCCATGTTCTTTGAAACGCGACGTGACACATACCACTCTGACTAAAAAGCAACTAGTGACCGCTCGCGGCAGACGTTTTCTTCCAGAAAGGCTTAAAATTACTGAGGCGGGATTTGACAACGTGCTTCAACTTGGTATTATCCACTTATCCAAGAGTCCTCCCCCTTGCATTTGGCTCCTAAGGAAGCATCGGTCGATTATAGGTCATGTGGCAATTTCCAAACTCTTAACAGTGCTACCGTACCCGACCGTTATCCCATGTCTCACATCTATATCTTTTCTTTGACTCTACAGTCTGAATGCGTTTCTTCCAAAATCCACTATGTGTGTGCGTACTACCCAATTTCCGTCGAGAAAAACGACATTCCCAAGACTACGATTACAGCCCCATTTGGCTTGTACGTGTTCCTTCAAATACCATTCGGCTTTCAGAATGCAGCTAAAACATTCCAGCGTTTTATGGATCAAATTGTAAGTGATCTAGAATTTGTCTTTGTTTACCTTGATGATGTTTTGGTCGCCATTCATTTCCTTGAAGTACACGAAACACATCTTCATGTTGTGCTAGAGTGTCTTAATTAATACGGATTTTCCATCCACTTGGCGCATTGCGCTTTTGGCCATTCATCCCCTGAATTTCTTGGACAGTTCATAAGTGCTGGCGGGATCAAGCCCCTAGACACCAAGGTGCAGGCGCTGCAGGAATATCCTAGTCCTAGTTCGATTAAAAAGCTTTAACGGCTAGTTGGAAAGTTTAACTATTACCGTCGTTTCATTCCTTAAAGTTCAAAACTTCTGAAGCCATTAGGTTTTCTAAAAATCATCCTGAGGCGTTGCAAGCGCCCAACGACTTAAAGAGCGCATTCTGCGACGCAAAGACTCTCGCTCATTTTTACCCAGAGCCGAGCGCTCACCTGATTCTTCCGATTGATGCCTCCAGTCATGCTGTCGGTGCAGTGCTCCAGCAGTGTGTCAATGAGGAATGACAACCGGTTCAACTTTATTCGCAGAAGCTATCGTCCACACAACTCAATTGCAGGCCCGTTGATCGTGTGCTGATTGCCATCTATTTGTCCATTAGACGTTTCCGTCATTTGTTGGAAGGAAGTAACATCACTGTCTTAACGGATCATAAAACTTTAATCTACGCCTCTAACGGTAGTCAGAATAAATATTTCCTTGCGAAATCGAACATCTCGATTTTATAAAGCAATTCACAACGGACATCCGACACATCGACGGAATTCCAATGTGATTACTGATGCGTTCACAAGTTTACATGCCAACGTGGTTTCTAGACCGCAAGACATAAGCCCCGAGAAAACTGCCGACTTTCATTTGCATCTCACCCTTCCATAAGACCAGTTGACCTGCCTTTAACACATTGTAGCCGCCTAAAGCGGTGAATTATTCAAGGTTGAGCGGAAAAAGTCTTCTGACTACAGCCATAAAATGTCAGTTTTATCCCACTATCACTAGGTACCTACTGGTGTTATTCGATGCAAACTGCTAAACACTGACATCGGTGGTCGAAGATCTGACCATAGTTTTTTCCTTCAGACTGACCGCCCAATTTTTGCAAACAATAATTGCTACTGCTTCAACAGTCCTCAGGCATAAGCAAGACGTGTTTCTGAATACAGAGGTGTATTCAGTTAGGGTACACTACTTTTGCTTTGAAGGTAAGGGCTAATTCTTTGCCTCCCACACCACTACTACTGTTGGTACAACATCCTGGTCAACTAGCTCGACAATGTCATTTTTCAAGGTGCAGTCAACGTTGTTGCCTATATCAGCGCTGCATAATTCAAGAACCTTTGAAAATTGTTAAAACGTTGCACCTGAAGATGAGATTAATTTTTTTTCGACTGGCCTGAAACTAGAAACACTAATGAATGAAGTTTACTAGAGATCAGACACTGACACTGTGTTACATTGTACCTCATAAAGTTGTAAATTCTGGGAGTTTACTCTTTGATATCTCCTTGCCAGTGTAAGTTCGTTTTCATTTCTGTAAAATACAACACTAAAACCCCTGGATGTTAACTAGTTAGAGATATTTTTCAATACTAACTGGCACTCGATATTGTGTTTAACGGTATTTAGTAAAATTTGAGTGAGCGAGAAAAAATACGCGTAAAGATGTTCATTCTCGAAATACTGTGATTCATAGAAACATAAAGTATTATAATACGAAGTAGGTTATAATGTGAAAAATTATAAGCAACTAGGAAATGGGTACCCGAACAAACAGCAAACGTAGTTCACCAAACAACCATTTGCCATCGGTGGGAACCGAAGAGATAAGTTGTTGCCCAGATAGTCCCATTGCTTTTGTGGTCGGGACTTTTTATGAATTGAATAATTTACAGTGTTATTGCTCAACAAGACCTTCATTAGAGAACAACATTTTGTGGCCAGGAGTAGTCTTCGCATCAAACTAGGAATATGTCACCACGGAATTCATGCTCGAGTGTATTTTATTCGAATGAACCCGTTCATAAGAAAAGGATGCGAACAAGTGTTGCTCGATCGTATGTTTTACAAAAGTCCACACATACTGACAGTAAGACAGAAGAAACGTTCTATTGCACAGCTGTTTTACAGAATTAGATGTGGATTCAACACGATTTGGAAAAATATCCAATGCTGCTTTTCGAAGGGTGGCGACATTAAACGTTAGAATTCAAGAATTATTTCTAAACAAGTGCTCGATAAGGACATTGACTGTGGTCAAGATTTCTCATATAACATTTTTGCGCAATATTCCTTTTTGTTAATCTTGCAATGGTGCGTAATTCTGTGGCTTCAGGGCTGCGATATTAGTGTTGACAACACGGTTGTCTGTTATATGTACAAAAACTTAAATGATGAACCGTTCGGGGACCACGTGAATGAACAGTATATATGTAACTGTATAGATTTTGCACGCATACATGTTTAAGTGAACTGCATTTCATCAGGTGCTCCTTTGGTGTTACTACATTGGTACATTATGTAACAATGCTGGATAGTTTTCAAAAGGTTTGTGAAATTTCTACAATTTTCCTACGGTCATTCTTGTAATAAAAGTGTATCATTATAGTGGTGTTAAATAGTTGAACAAAAATTTGATGTCAAATTGAGCATTGTTTCGTAAACAAATTCGTATAGAATGAATTTGGAAGCACTCGAAATCCTGGTTTACACGTTGCAAGCTTACTCAAGCAAATAAAAACGACCTATCTGAAAAACATGACCTTCAAATAACAGTCAGCTTTTTGAATGTTCTAACGTGAATACCCTAACTCCACATTGAGAGAATCAACCACAAAATCCACATTTCAACTTAGAAAAAGATCGCTAGAGTCGGTAGATGTAAATGTCGCACCTAATACAACGACAAAACGGACATTTGAAGTCATTTGAGATTCTGGGATCACATTTTCAAGGCATCAAGTAAAAACGGCAGGTTTTCTTCCTGGGGTAAATGTTTATTTTGCAGCTAGAGGATTACATTAATGAGTTCCAATACGCAATTAAAGCCTGTCAACAAATGCGTGGTTTTTATACTGTTGGACACGTCGATCGGACTGCTATGAGCTTGCAAATAATCTGCTTCCTTTGTCTTCCGAACCGTTTTTAGGGGAACTGTCCTGTCTCTCTCTCTCCACGGTTGGCCTTTAGAAGCCCGTAACCGGTCGACGGCAACATAGTTCAATTACTATGACTGACTAAACAGTATACTCACCAATTTCATTTTAAACCATACTTTGTTTCTCAGTCTTTCTCATTCCCTAGCTGCTGTTTCACATGCATTATTACGCATTTCGCGACGGTTTTATTTTGAGAGATTCAAGATACAAGAGGACTTTCTTATCTGTGATTTATGCTATGTGACAGTTGGCGATAAATTTAAATAGAGGTTTTCAGTTTCGCAATAGGTCCGGAACAGCTGATTCATTAATGCAGCTGCTGGTGATTAATAAGAAGATTGATTGAACGGTTAGAACACTGATAATTTATCACAGCGGTGGCAATCTAATAAAATTTTCCGTCAGCCTTCTTTCGAAAGAGGGTTGGCTGGAAGATATGAAAGAAGATTATAGCTGTGTTCAGTTTTGAGTGTTGTTCAACGTATACTGCATCCTGCCTGCAGATACCCTTGAGGCAATTAGATAATAAAGTTGTAGAGCAGCCCCGCGTTGGGGAGAACCTTACGGGAGTGTCCCAGTACGAAAGACTGCAAGCTAGTTGTGTTCGCAATCAGTATTTGGATGAAATACTAACTAAGCTACAGTGCTCACTTACATGCACATGCACATGTGCATAATCATTCTGTACATCGGTTATTGCTCTGATTGTTTCCCCGAAAATCGTAAGTCGTAAACTTGTTAATTAGCTTCTCGATCAGCTGATAGCCTTTAGTTTGTTCTGGTTTCTCCATGTTTAGTGTGGCAGAAAACTTTCGGTGAACTTATGAAGTGAGTCATTTTGCTGAGATTGTGAGCCACGACCAGTTACCCTAAACTGTAACAAGTCATTTTATTGACAACAATAAAACGTACTACTTTTGAACCCACAAAGGAGGTTTTCCAGCAGCAAACGTCCCTGTGGAACGGTTTATAAGCTAATGAAAACTTTTGACCACTGAAAAATTACCGTGAAATATCCCTGGAAAGTAACGTAATTTTCCGAATCTTTTTGGGACACAGCATACATTTGCACAGAGATACGATACTGTGTCTCATTGGTGTCATTGATAAAATCAATGCCAAGTTAATCGGATATTTTGATCTCCAATGGTCCTTTGGCTTGGTTGCTAAACCGATAGCTCATCATGTTACCGAGTATGTCTTCAACTGATCGTAGAGAAATGCCGTAAGAAACATCAACATAAGGTAACTGGATGTAGGGTCTACTCGTTTGGGCTTTAGTAACGCGTTAGTAGCCAAATAAGTGTGCTAGTAGTACATTTTGAAAATGTTTTTTCAGGCGTGTATTTGTTTACATGATAATCCAGGGAACCGTTTTTTTATATATCAACTAGTTTTTCAATGGTTGGATATAGGCGATAACGTTTTCCAAACTATATCTTTATCGTATCCGTTGAAATTAAAAGAAGACAAATCTGTCTAGCCTGAATTTCTGAGAATATTTAATGTCCCCACTGATCTTAAGTTCACAGTGCTCTTCAACATACATTGGTTATGTAATAGCTGAGTGACGTGGTTTATATATCTTAAATAAATACCCAAACTTATCCCTGAGTAAAACTGGAACCATAGTTTGGCTGTCTTTATTGGCTATGATTTAAGGACAGACCATTTTCTCTTTCAATGATCTATTGCCGTTATGAACAATGACCATGTTCAACAAAGTTGTGTATTCCAACATTAACCATCTTAAATGTACTATTGTGGGTTCCGGAATCCTGAGAATACTTCTCCAGATTTTTTCAGGTTTTTGCAAACTACTATTGATTTCTACGCAGGCTTCTCCTTGACATTTTTGCTTACTCCGTTTACCGATTTGTCTCGAGCGACGGGATATTCGAACTGTACTGACGATGTTGGTTGTTCAAACATTAGAAGAAATGCAACACCATATCATAAATACGGTCAGTTACACACGATGGCTTAGGCCTCTACTTTTTATAGTTTAGATTCTGTGGGAAAGATGAACAGAGCCTTGTACAGGTTCTAAGCATGAACACACAGTGAGTAAATAAAACTTGTCAGGGTGAGATCGGCAAACACGGGATAAATTACAATTTCATCATTTCCGAGCTACCAAGTGAACGATGAAATATCTACTTCGCTGCTAGAACAAAGGTTTCCAGACTGAACCAATTTCAAGTAGACGGATCTGAAAACGAGAAAAGCTTGTGCAAGTGAACGTTTCTGATAGTCAGTAGAAACAACTGAAGACCCTCTTTTAAAATGACCTATATGCACACTGCAACGAGCACTATGTTCCAAGGCTTGTCAGGTCTTCTAGAAATATAATACGCATCTGATACGCACGCCGTAGTGGACCAAATGGTTATATTCAACCGCTCAGCCACAGTTGCCTGTGAGTAATGCTCAAAACGCTTCATTAAATTGAAAGACAATAATTGTTCTCCAAGTTTTACTTGATGACCCAAAGAATTGGACATTCCATCAAATTGAAGTCATGGAAATCACAAAATTTTCTGAGTACTGACTTGATTAGTGGCAAATAGCAATGAGTTTGCTTGAATCGGACTGGATATATCCTCGACAACTAAGGATCGAAGAATTCTTTAGTTCTCGTAGGCATTTATAGTTATAACGTGAAACTCCTGTTCGTATCTATTCAAAGAC
>JTDE01000987.1:60816-86744 GCA_014338405.1 Paragonimus skrjabini miyazakii | reverse complement strand
GAAACCTAACGTGGTATCCGAACTACATTGCACGTCTATCAAACTTTGTTAGTAATAGTTTATGAATCACACAGTGTGGATCTGAAAAAAGTATTCGTGGAAAACGTTGTGAACGTAACTGTGATTGGTCAACTCGAGAAGTAGCCACAAACCCGTATGTCCGATTGTTTACTAGTGCTAGTGGAACGGCGACTAACTTGGATGTCTCACAAAAAATCCAATTCGGGTTCACTTTTTACTTGCGGTAATGAAATGCAATACTGACGAGCTCTAACGAGACGCAGACCGGATTTAACTGCGTTTATACAAAAGAGACTGGAAAGATGTTCAACTGTGGAAACTGCGATCAAGTGTGACTGGTGTTCAATATATATTAGGCAGTCCAGCTGCCGTGAGGCAAGCAGAACAATAATACACATTCGACCTCTCATTCGTAGTCATACAACCAAACACCGGTTTAAACATTCGACGAACTTAGACTAAAGTAATCGTAGTCTAAATATTGTATAAACCTAGCAGGGTTAATACGAATGCATTTAATGAATCTTATTCGAAACTAAACTGTTTCAGATACCAGGATATCACTGATTTTGGGTGATCACCTGACGCGTTATCAGCAGTAGCATTAATCAACACTACAGTAAAACTATATAATGAACCAAGAAGAATGTACTAACTCGAAGGGTATCTGACTAAGTTAAGCGCGTGAGGGGAAATTTCAAAAGCCAGAACAAAAAACTGAACCCATGAAGTCTTGCGGAAAAGCTCATTGATTTCCACTAACCAATGACAAATAGAAGTTGCTTTGATGCCGAACAATTGCCCATAAGTGTTACTGTCATGGATTGAAAATTTACATGAATAGGAGACTCACAATTAGGTAGCAAAATTTTGAATTCATACAGACCAATCCAAGCAGACTTTGAGTCACTGCTTACTCACGACGAAAATGCCATTGAATGTTTTGTCTTTTGTTTGTGCAGACCAGAGTTAGCGTTGGAATGCCTCTATATTAGAAGCTGAGCATTGGCTATATAAACAATCGTTAATTTAAATCAATCTGTAGTTAAAATACAACTGTTGACTGGACCGTAGCAATAAAAAGGACATTGTCACACTTCACTACCATAAACAGGAATATATAAAGTTTACAAAATTCTTACCGCATCCAATAAAATCTGAGAAGAACAGGCGAGCTCTGGTTGTTAGTCTAAACTGGAACCAATTGGTATGACGATGTTGCACATCAGATTTATCGTATCAGAAGTGTTACTTCAATATTTGTTCCGACCCACTCAAGCACATGAGAATTATAGTCATTACGGTAGAGGTAATGTGGGAACAAAAGATTGATTTTGTTTTGTGACTCGTGAGTTCCGTAGAGGGCGTCAAGGACGTCATCTCCTGTTACTTAGACCTGGACAGATATCCAAGTCTTCGGGTCGTCGGGTGGAGTTAATAGGACAGTTAGTGTTTCCACTCTGAAAGCAATCGGGGAATCCGAACACTATTCACAGACAAGTGTAGCTGAGCGGCTATAAATGATAATTCAATAGCGTTTAATGTGAAGTCAGTGGCGCAGTGATAACTGTGGTTGCCACATAAAAGCGTGGCCATACTTCTAATCCCGACCACGGTAAGAGTAAGTTCTGTTGGTCATCCGTAACAAAAACTTAACTCTAGCCGTGTGCTTCTATTTTCAAAAGAGGCTGGCTGTAACATCTGAGAGAATGCGAGAGCCGTCATCAGGTGTGAGTGCTTTTCATGTTATCAAGGCGAATAGACATCAGTAAAGTATGATTATTTGTAAATGTTGGATTCTTGAATAAATAACCTACCTACATTTGGTTTTGTCAACAGACAGCGACAAAATACGCACCATTCATCTGTAAGCGGTTAAATCGTTAATAAAAATAGGTTCAAATAGAGTTTTGGGACAAATTGTTGTAGTTGAAGACGTAAACGGTTGTGATTGAGCACTTCCCAGGGTTGTGACTGAGTTCCCCACTAAAATTATCACATGAGTTAAAAAACATATTTGTTGTTGATCACACTTACAATGGTGACAGCAGATTTTGCAAATTAGTCTTGAGTTTGCGTGCGAGCAAGAAGAACTGTATTTGGCTTTTAGCAAGTGCCATGTTTAAATTAGCAAAACCGAAAGAAGTGTGGGCAGTTCGCCAAATTGCATTTAAGTGCTTGTGACTATTTATAAAACCAGAACGTTTATCGCACAAACAGATTTGTCTTTATTCATATGCTTGTGTGTTTTTGTCAGAAACAAAAGTGCAGCACTCACCAATCTCATCTGAAAAATTAAAGCAACCGTTCTGACCGTTCGAAGTTCCACGTTAATTTTCAGGTTAATAAATAACGGAAGCTTTCGAACTAAATCGATTTAGTTGGCGAAGCAAAAAATGTTTGGCTGAAACACTTTTTCTATTTATTTGTATACATTATGTTCAAATTTGCTCGCATAGTTGCAAACAGTTTCAAGAATTGCGAAACTGTGTGATATTAACCCTAAGGTATAAGGTGTACAATAACATAAACTTTATCGACTTTTAGTGGTGGATAATAAATTTAAGAAATCCCCAGAATGAGCAGTATTGGTAGATACATGGTCAGTCAACAGGACAAACTGAAATTTGTTGTATCATGGCAAATACTTAGTTACTTCGTGTAGATGCAAACGAACTACTGGAAAAATATGTTGATCATATTTTTGATGGTCACATTTTGATTAGCACTACTCGAACGAAGTTGGACGATTCTCAATGAGCTGGACTTCATGAAGCAAGATGTTCATGATGGAAAAAATCATTCTTGATTAAGATTCTGCTTATGAAATTAATTACAGAGTTTAAGTGAAACTGTGACGTCACACCAACAAAATCAAACCTTTACAACACAGAAAAGAGGATAACTAATGGTAATTTCCCGGTGGACTGTTGTGACGTACGTTTGATTCATTGAGTGGCAGTGCGTTGAAAGACAACAGAAGAAGACAACTGACATACAATAGAAAGGTGATAAAAGGAAGTCAATATTCATCGAAGGGTTAAAATTGTTTAAATGAATGAAGAACCTTATAACTTTGAATGGTAGCTGTTTAAAAAATAATTTCAAACGAGCTCTGGACACAGTACGTGATGATGTGGCAACGAGAACAGAGCAACCAATCAGGGGAGCAGAATGCTGATTGATCTGCAAAATGTTTACAAAATAATTATTACCGTAGAATATATGTGCTCATGACTGCCAATCAACGGAAAAAATGTTTGCTATTACAACAGTTCCCGTTCAATTCCTAAAGGCCAATTGCTCACATCTAGGCGTTAACCGGAAGTGTTCAATTTACTGTGCTTGTGCTGACATGATTGAAACCGGAGTGAGATGAAATACAGTTTCCATTAATTGAACAAACACTTACTGAACACAGAAGCTCTGATATAGCTGAATCCAAAATTAAACATGAATTTTATCTGAAAGTTTTCCGAACAGAATGGAATCAAATTTATTATCAAACATGGGTGCGCACACCACAACTGAAATGTACTGTTTCGGCAAAGAAATCTGAATATAGTCACGTTTGTTTCAACGTAAATGTTACGCGACGATCGACTTTTAAATTTGAGGTGCACACTGATTACTGATCACCTCCGTAATTGTATTTTTTGTGTAAAATGTCTTCAGTTATGCTAACACAGACCAAATACTTTTCAATTGAGATATTGGACGAGATTTGGCAGAGAAGTTATTTACAACAGTTGGAGTTTGTAGTTAACAAACTACACCAGATAGTACTTCCCGACTGGACACTATTTTAGAAATAATTGCACTATACACGTTTCCGTCAAAAGTTATGCACACAATGTGAAAAAGTAAAATGAGTTAAGATTGAAATTACCGTCCGATTTTCCCCACTTTTGTATGATAAAAGATGGTAAATGTTTTAGATTATTTCATGTACACCGATCTATTTAGTGTATACGTCACATGTTTGACATTGAAGAGATAGAGACGGATGAACCAGATACCAGACAGTAGCTAAAATATCATGTGTATTCATCTCCTTTGGGCTCACATTACCAAACAAACGAATACAATGGTGCATTGGATAGTCGTAAGGTTTTACTCCATACCAATCCTTCTGGAGTAGGCGACCTTTGAAACAGTGACCATCATTACAGCTTTTCTTGTATGGAATAGTTTGGACAACAACACGACCAGAAGAGTCGCCCACAGACTGAGTTAATATCTCGCTGAGTATCTTCACTTTGTTATGGTGTTCCTTTCCGAAAAGTGGACATTCTTTCTCGCACAGGTCTTTCAGATGACGGTGAAATTCCACTGTGTGAACCACACGTCCCGAATTGTCAAATACAGTTGAGATAACTGATTCGGTTTCTTGGAGGCCATATAAGCAGCATGCAATCGGTGATTAAGTAGATATGTATCAAATAGGTGATAGCAATTTTGACCCTGTCAGATCTTATCAACAATGCGTATAAGAATAGCAAACCCGTGATATACGGCCAGATTTTTGGTGTTTGTCCGTTTTTTGAGTCCGAAAAACAACACTGACAAAATCCACAACGATATCTGCAAATATTTCCAGTTATGTATGAGTTTAATAGCGGTAGTTCAAAAGGCCATCTTGTTGTGACTTGTGGGACAATATTTAGCTGTCGTCCGTCATTTTTCCTTATACCAAAATCATTCAGTTTGCGTGCAAACGAACGATTGTAAACCACCGATCATTTACGGTTGTACTATGAGTGTTAAAGATTCATTGACCTCCCTTGCCTCATCTGCTCGTTGGATAAAATCGAGAATGAAACCGGCCAAGTGGTACAAAGCGTGAAGAAAAGAAGCCACGTTCTTATGACGTCAAGGATGGATTTATTCCGTGAAAAATAGCCAAAACTAGTTTCTCCGTGATGGTAAGCAAGTCCCAATAAGACATACTATACGTGGAGTGAAATACTCGATTCAAAAGTCGTTTATCAAACATCACCTCGATACGATTTAGTGATGTATGAACATTGTTCCAGAACGAGTGTAACCTAACCAAAATCAAAATCCCCTACTACTCCTCAGTAATCAAATACCGCCCAACAAGTCAACGATTTCTGTGATTTCAACTTGGAGAGAACTCCTAGTCGAGGTGTCATCGACTGGAGTTAACAGGACAGTTACTGTGTCTCCATTTTGTGACGATCTGGCAGCCTGATCAATACTCACAAGTGAAAGTGGTTGAGTGTTCACATGTGATAATCTGGTCGTGTCTAATGTGAGGTCAATGGCGCACTGGTAAACACGGTTGCCTCATGAACAGCGTGTCCGTGGTTCAAGTCCCGGCAGTGATGATGATATGCACTACTGACGAGCTCTAATGAGAGCGAAACTCGAGTCTAGTGCTTCTTTGCGAAAGGGGCCGACTGGATAGTTTATGGGAATGTGACAGCTGCGATCAATTGTGGGTGATGTTCAACCTATATGAAAATCACAATCCCCTGCTATATATCAATAACTTAAAAAAAATAATTAGTCATACTCGATGTGAGATATTATGAGGTCTGCCTTTCAGTGTTGTGAAATGAGTTTATTGACTTTAAGTTGAACCCAAATGGATTCCAAGGCTTCAGTTCATAGAGTATGTCAATACTATGTTGAGCTATGACTAGACATAATCGTTTCATTAGCAATACTCTGCCAAAGCTGGAAGGCAAATATTCTGCATTCATTGTCTGCAGTCGTTGTCACACAACATAATTTAGCCTGTATCCTATACCGGCTCAGTCATTTTTGTGTTTATACTGCTTCTACAGCATTTCCAACAGAAGTTCTTAGTACAGTCTAGTTAACTACTTCCCTTCTCAGCAGCTTAGATAATAATGACTGTTTTGTTACACTGTATGATATGACTTCGTTCATCCTTGTTGTATGGGTCTGTTCACACGTGTATTCGATTAGGTTCGTTTACAAAGCTATGTATATCCGTACTCCTGCCAATGTTTTATGTGCGGCAGGTTACACATGACGATTTCATACGGATCATCAATCATGACAGTGAAACACAATCACCAGTTCTGTTCTTTAGTCTTCTAAAAACTTGATTGTGTAATAGTCGACTATTCATTAATTGAGGTTCATAAGATGAGTTCTTGCTCAGGTTTGGACAACACCCAAGGCTACATTATGGTATCGCTGAGTGTGGAGGAGTTGCTGGATTTATTGTAATATACAGTGTGTGATCACACACGGCAGACCTTAAATTCTGATGGTCGTAACTACGTTCTTATATTGAAAATGGTGTGCACAAAAATATGGATTTAAGCTCTGTGGTCAATAAAATCATATTTCAAACCTAATTGACATGAGTTTGACGTTCAGTTTTAATCTGGAAGTAGATACTGCCACCTACCAGAAACATCACTCAACCAATTTCACTCCAACTTCTTTAGACTAATTTCATGTAAGTATTACTCAATAATGAGTACTGAACTGATGTAAACAGACCATCATATTTGGGTTACACTACAATGAGTGAATTCATAAATTCGGTAAGGTAAAGATTCACCTCAGGGCTGTATTCCAAAATCTGCCTTAAATGCAGTTTACATAAAATAATTATCGAGACTGACCACAGCTTTGAACAAGAAAATGTTTTTAAGATATGTGGTAGATAGGACAATAGTTATACATGATGTCGCAATAGCTTCTTGACCTCCTGATGATATTGATGAATAATTCTTGTTTTTAGTAGTTGTGAACAGTGGTGGTGTTGTTCGTAACTCGGGTGGATAGTTTTGGTATTGGTATGTTCACCGAGCTTGACATTTAGGTTGTAAACGTTTCATCATGAAACAAGATAAAAAATCAATGCGTAGCTGTTTCATCGTATGGTGTTTTTTTCAGCGCAGCGGTTGTTTTGTTTGCATTTTGTTGCACTAAATGCGACAAAAATGAATCAAAAATGTCTCTTGGATTAAATGATGACACATGATAAATTCGTCGTTAGAAGTAATTTATTAAAAATAACAGTAAATTAAGTCAGTAAGAGCTCTAACAAAGGTTTGGTTATTTTCGGAATATGCCTGATATTAAGAGGTATTTACCAGTAACCAACCATCTGAGATCAGGCTGAATACACTACAAGGTGAAAACACCATTCTGGATAATGGTATATCTCAGCATTCGTTATCAGTCATTTAGATCTGGTACTTCGATTAAAATGCACTACGAACGCATACAATTTTGCAGTTTGTCTCACCAGGTTTCTGATCTGTTGCACACTGAGGACTGTCCGATATTTCCGTGTACGTGCTGTCTACCACACAACTGCGCCATACTACTTATTAGCTCTGCTTAGTAGTATGAACCCCAACTCGAAGACTTAGTCGATGGACAATAACTAAATTGGACAGTAAAGATAGCTGATGTTGCAAATGTTTGTAGCTCAAAAATAAATGCCAGATCTAACGTAACTATCAACGAATCTAGTGCCACATCATGGAAGGAATAGCCGAAAGTTGTGGACGGCAGAGAAGATGTTGTTACACCATAGCATCGGGCGACTATCTACAACTTAAGACCTAAACCAAATAAGATTAGGGTCTTTTAAACTGTTGTTTATAATCTTCAAGCTTTGCCACCTAAAGATATTAGTTATCGAAAAATCTTAGAAAATCATTTGAATGAATAACTAGGAAGATCTAAACCAGGATGATTTCTTGTGAGAAACCTAATAGTGAATGGAAGATATTTGCTAGTAGCTATTCACTGTGAACAACGTTACAAATACTAAATTGTACACAACCATTTTTGGCTTGGCACGAACTAGTGACTCCCACGATCGAGATAATTAAAAACATGACAATAACAGTAACGAGTTGTTCTTCTGGAAATTAATTCATGGGTAGAAGGAGAGATACCATGCACCGATTAGCACGAATAATCGTAAACAAACAAACAGATATATATATATATATATATGAACGTATGAATTACGCACGCCCCATTACAAATGACAATTGAACAACAAGTTCGAGCAAAACAAACTTTTGTAAACAACGAAAAATTAATTGATCTAGAAAGCAATTAGTTAAACCAAATGTGCAAGGGAACGTGTTTCTTTTTGCTTAGATTGTTCACCGCTATATTGCCTTATGAATTTTGTTGACAGAAGTTTCCAGAGAATTCCAATATAAATGTTTTTGAAAAGAAACCGGGTAAACGGGTTTGAACTCAAAGTGAGCAAAGGTTTTAGATGAATCAGTTAACATGGAAAGTTTTTCAGATGTATTACAAGCTACTTGTATAAGTTTGATCTCAGTGTGTTTATTTCCTCTGATTAAAAACAGAAAGTTTTACTTCATACAATTGTATTAATTCAAATGCGATAGCTTTTCATAGTCTCTATTTCAGTGAACACTTCTGAATTATGGATTATATAAACAGTAGATTAAATGTATGGGGCTTATCTTTCAAGACAACTGATGTTCATAGGACTTCCTTCTTTTTAGGAAACCAAATAAAGAACTACCTAGTTCATGATTTTGATTGTTATGTTGACATTGAAATTAATTCGTATGACATGAAAATATCCTTTGTATGCACTTCAGTGTCATAAATGAAGACAATTTTGACCTCCTGCTTTTTACCGTCAACAGATCTGCTCGCACACGTCCAGTTTACTCAGACAGGTAATTAACACGTTGTAATCCCCTGTAGTTTCAAAACGCACAATATGAAACGTGTTATTATGACAGCTGAAAAGTAGGAATATCAAATGCTTGTTGTTTTTTCTCACAATCATATGGACACCGCAATAATTGCAGATTGAATGTGAACGGAACAGACATTTTTCCTAGGAATCTATACACATCGGTTGAACATCCTATTCATGAAGTAGCGTAAGTGAGACTATAGAAATTTATTTCAAACGTTCAGAATAACAACTATCAACTCCGATTTTATCGTACAGTTGCTTTAACTCTCCCATGTGTATCTAATTGACAAAGCTCAAAACAGCCCAATCAAGCCCTTACATGGACTGTACCTTGATCAAGTTATTGAAAGAGAGGTTTCCTTCGTAGTCTGTATTTTCACAGACACAGCAGTGTGTATTGAAGACTCATCTCGCAGAACGTCAAACGGTGGTTGCAAATGATTTCAGAGTGTACATACATATAACTGTGCAGAGATTTTCTTCACGTTTATCATCAAAATTCAAAGAGTTCTACACTAAGACCATGACATCTCAAAATAGATACCTACTAAGTAATATCAGACACATTCCCAAGTTCTGTCAGATTAATGACAGTTATGAGTTGTGCTATAAATTTATGTCCAGAACTCCGACTTCACGTGTGTCGTTCTAAACATGGATGCGGGAAACACAATCAACAAAGCTACTCTTCGTGGCACCAACCCCAAAATATACCAAAAACAAAAAACGTTAAGTCTCCAGCACACCTCTTAAAGTATTCAACTTTATTTATGCACAATGGCATATATTTACCAGGTTTATCTTGAGTCATTTTTGGTCGAGAAACGTTGTTGACGCCTGGGGCTGACTAGCAACATGCCTGTGATTGACAGTTTTCGTGTTTACATTCACTAGGTCCACTAAAATTTAATAGTTTCATCAGCACTTCCAATTCGTATAACCAGATGTCTTTGGGTTTTGCGATAAGCAGTCCATTGTGTTGTCTGCTAAATTTTTAATGATTAAAAATGTCCTGATCGTCACAGTTATGAGAAGGGTTGTTGTCGAACAGCTGAGGTCGCCTGATACCATTTTATACTCAATGAATTAGTCAAAATCTAACACTATAATCATTCGCGTTTGAGTTGAGTAGCCTGTATTGAATGTCTTGTTTCTTTGTACCATTCACCCCACGAGTGCAAACAAGAAGATAAACTATTTATTCAGAAAGAATGGCGCATTTTGTGTAATCTTGACAGTTGAATTTTGTTTTGCTGAAGAGAAAATTGTCACCCTTTCTCCAAACTGTGTAAGCTTTATTTATTAGGCTATGTCCAAGTACGAAGTGTGCGCTTCACGTACTCAAGCCATTCCCTATCAACGGGGTATCAATGGTCTATGATTGAACAGGAGGTAGTTGCATGCAGGTGCTCCTTTGTATTAGTAAGAAAGGAAAAACCACGATTTATTATTCCAAGTTGAACAAGTTGATTTATTATGCCGGATTCTTTTTCGACCGTTGAAACATGTCTATCTTCATACACTGAGTAGTTTGTCGTAAAATTGTCTCCCTGAATCTTGTCCTTACAGGTATCAGGCGGAGTATGCCGAAGTTACTTATCGTAACCGAGAAATGGCACATTTTCTAACATCAAGAAGAAACGTCACGTAAAACTTCGGATGTGACGCAATCCGATTGTGATTCCTATGACAATCACGATATGGTTTGCAAAATTATTTATTCAACTTACAACATATGGACAAAATACATTTTAAAACCATGAAAACCGGCTCAGAAAGCATACTTCCAACGTAACACCGCCATTAATAAAACTTAGGCTGGCAGTTTATAAATTTCACAGCTGATATGAAAACAGAATTCACATCCAGAATCTAATTATATTTCAGCTGAACTCTGTAGAGGAAAATTTGTTCAACAATGCGAGATATTTCCTTCTTACGGTTGTGGTTTACTAACTTTTCCAGATAATACTATCCAGTTAGAAATATCGTCATTACGTGCTGTTCAGAAATTTTCTTACTTTCTAATTTCACAAAATCAGTAGCTAATGTTCCTCACGACTATATCCCACCAATTAACCGACGCGAGGAATCAGTTTATTACTTCCCCTTCAATAAAATGGATGTTTCCTTAAAGCAAATGCAACCTGACCCCATGAATAAGTTATCATCTACAAAAGGAGCTCACTTTAACATCACTAGTGATGTGCGTGTTTGTGCACGAACTACCATTCCGAGAGCTTCGCAAAATTGGTCATACATGCGGTCTGGTTCTTCAGTTTGGCTGAGCCGTGTGCACAAACTGCAAATAACTTAATCTAAGTGCAACACCTAAATGATGTGTCAAGCAAAGTACGTGGAAGAAGCCCACAAAATAGTGATAAAGCCTGTTTATATGGTTGACTACTCAAGATTATTCTTGCATCCACACGTCCACCAATGAATCAACCGTCAGTATACATTCGTAAGCAACGCTACCACAAAAGTATTCTATTTTAGAAAGCTGCCAGGTAGGCTTGGTGATTGAAGCCCAACTAACTGACAAACGTCTAGTATCACAAACTGTTGTGATTACAAAATATCTAGGTTTTGATCTAGAATCTTTAGTTCGATAGTAAGTGCATTATTTGTAATCTGTAATGTAATTAGAACACTTGCCACTGAATTTCTATCGGATTAAGTCCGATTTAGTGTTGTTCCCTTGTGTATTCTAATATTTATTCACTGCTGATATATTAAAGGTACATAAAAGCTTGTCAGATTATTAAGGGTTTGTACGTTTGTGCAGTTTTGTGATCCCCGTTATTCATTTATGTTCACCATCTCAGTGAGTTCAGTGTCCGAATGGGTATGTTTGGATGAGTATGTTTGGATGTAGCGTCCGATGTGAACCAGAAGGTTTTCTTTGAAAGTGATAAAAAAACGTTTTAAATATAGTAGTGACCAACAAATGTTGACTTTTTGATCGTTTTCAAACAAATTGAGTGTGTGATTGTGCCGAAATTCGATTCACAGATGATGAATCAAATCTGTTCGTTTTCCGGCAGCTATTCGGTAAGCACAGTAGGACCAATATGCCTCAGATTGCCGTTTTGGCCAAAAAGTGCAAACTACGTAATACTGTCCAATAAAAAGATCAAGAATGATAAAACCTTTTAGAAAATGTTAATTTCTAGTTAAAACATCTATTTTTAGAACTTCTGTTTTGGGTACAGTCTAATTTCTCATGTACAAAAGACGTTCAGGCTGCATCGTAATAATTTTCTTGTTTAACATGATACCATCTGGTCTTTTCTCGGAATGAGCGTTTTGAGCTAGTTAGGCACGTTTCATTTTTCCTGGTCATATATATGCAAATGTTCTTCATGTTACGACCAGCTACAGAGAATCATGAGCTAGCGTACACTGAAAGTATCACACCAACGGTAATTGTTTACATTCTCTTAATAAAAAACAATAAGTGATCGGTTGTCTCAATGTTTTGTCGTCGTAGAGGAACTCGTGTTGTGTAACAGCTTTGACTGCGTACAAGTTTGGGCCGATAGCACAGATGATAGATGCAGGGTGTCACTTAATGGACTGATGTTACACGATTGACCAGAGGAGCTCTGACGCGTATGAGTGTTACTTCGAGAAAAACGGGGGTTGACGACAGGAATACTAATTTCATTGCTACGGAAGGTAATTGGGAGCTTGATAAAAGACAATTCTAAAGCAGTTTTGTTTCATGCTATTTGTTTTATCGTTTCACTCTTTGTGTGATATGATTGGATTAGGCATTGTGAGGGGTTTCCTGTATTGCCGAACAAAGTTAACGTTGTTTGAGCAAAGGATTACGAAGTAACCTCAATCTTCACGGGCTTAGGTTAGAACAGAAGAAACGAAACATGTGAAGCAGCTCGATATAAATATGAGTAACCGCGGAGCAGAATGTACCTCTCAATGTTAACTCCCGTATTTGAGTGTTTAGCAGGAAAAACACCGGAAAATGAGGGAGATTTAATAAAGCGGCATACAACGATAATCAAACGCCAATATAGACAGCCGACTAGTCTTAAAGGAACTGCTGAGTCATTCCGTGGCACTTTTCTGACGAAACACAGATCGGGTTTTACGAATTGATTTAGGACTGTAGATTAACACAGCCCCGACATCACTGGTTTGAAATACATTGGATGAACCGTGTAGGTTAACATGGAAAATTCAGCGAAGTTTATCAGTATATGAAAACCAAACAAAGAAATCGTTTTGTTGCGGTGCCTTATAGCATGTGTAATTCAAAGTTTATACGTCATTTGTCATTTACATTCTTAGTTTATCGTGTATGGATTATTTCAAGACTGGCTTACATTACATGCTTGACCTCATTTTGGTAGAAGTGGTTTGAGTTTATTGTCCACATTGGTTAGTCAAGCAACCGGAATCACGGGTAACCTCACGACCACCTGAAAATTCTCCGTGATGATTATCACCAGCTTTCAATGTAAATCCACGAAAACAAGTTGTTTCCAAACTCCATTGTTCGGCAGACAACAAATGGCTGTACCCACTAAAAGTGTTTTCATTCTAGTGTACTTAGTTCATTAATTAATTGGTGTTGATAGGTGCATTTATAATTAGCGTAAGAGGCAAGATAATTCACACACGATCACGAACGCGCTGCGCCACTTGGCTGATGGCCTATTCGTAAACGATAATGAATATCTCAAACATTTTGGTTGATCATATTAGCAGTATAATCATTAGTTTGGACGATCCTGAGAATATCTTCGTAATCAGCACTTATATATTTATTGTAAAACCTGTCTTCAAATGCATTTTAAGAAAAGCCGAACCGGCTGAGAGATTACTTACTGCGTACAATTTGTTGAAGATTACAAACCATTGGAAAGCAGTGCCTAGTGTACTGTTCAATTAACTGTGTTACCATCGTGTTACAAACAAACGTCCCTTGTTAAAACATTCAATAACTGACGAGAATCAGTAGGTGGAAGGCTAGAACACCATTTTCAACCAAATACCCTTAGCAAGAAAAAAGTTGACACATAAGACGATTTGGTCTTACACTTTAAATAACTTCATCAAGACAATCAAGGACTCTTATATATCATGCAAATTAGTAAGATTTTTATTCACCAGAAGAATGTAAACAAATTTGCATGTAATTTTCAATGGGCTTAAAACTATATGAAAATAAAGCATTTTACTGATTAAAGCAGTATATCTTCATAAATGCGTACTGTTACAACCACAACTACACGGGAAATAGGATAGTCGTACAACAATGCTTGTAAAATTGGATTACTTACCACGACCGGTCGTGAATTCGATCGATAACAATGACAGTATCAGATGAGTTAGAACTAGACGACACGTAGCGGAATTGCATAGCCTGAAACTGTGCATAGTCTCGTTAGGTCGTGCACAGTTTTCTTCAGAAAATGAGCCAATACCTAAATGTAGATAAAAAGAAGTGTTATTTGTTATTCAATTCAAGCATGTCCCTGAATACTAACAGTCAAACGTTTAGTCAACTACTGTACTGTTCACCAGGATGACGATTCTGGGACTGAACTAGGCCAAATTCATATGCTGGAATCAATGTGGAACAATGATATGATCTAGCTGTGTCATCTTTGAAGGCACTAGAAAACAGAGTCTATAAACAACACGCAGATATAAACCGTTCATTTTACTTCACTACACCGATTGCACAAAACCTGATAGATAGATCGATAAAGCACAGAAGAGAGGAAATGGAAAGCGTGGAAGGCGATAGAAAAAGCTTTACTAAATCAATCTGACAGAAATGAGTCCAGTAGATGAAATCCATCTAATAATGACTTATCTGAAATGCGCAAGACGATAAAGATTTAGCAACTTTTGGTTAAAGATAGCGGAAACAGCTGACTGATATGGATTCCTAATGAGTAGTCGGGGATTTGATTAATTTCAAGATGAAAAACACCCACAATTGATCTCAGCTGTCGCATCCCTATAACCTTTTCAGTCGGCCCCTTTCGTAAAGAAGCACTAAACTTAAGTTCTGCTCTCATTAGAGCTCGTCAGTAGTGCATATCTTCGCCATTGCCGGGACTTGAACCACGGACACGCTGTTCATGAGGCAACCGTGTTTACCACTCACAAACGAAAGTGGTTGAGCGTTCACATATGATAATTCGGTCGTGCCTAACGTGAGGTCAATGGTGCAGTGGTAAACACGGTTGCTTCATGAACAGCATGTCCGTGGTTCAAATCCCGGCAGTGGCTAAGATATGCACTACTGACGAGCTCTAATGAAAGCGAAACTCAAGTCTATACCATTTTACTCATCTGTTTCCATTCTAGGCACAAGATTTTTTATTTCATGCAAAAGCAAATCACTTTGGTGCATTAGGATTTCCATAATAAAATCTTGGACGTGGCTTCTAGAACGCGATTAGTCCAACTAACCGGAAGAGACAACCAATCTTAATTAGACCACTTCAAATTGGCTACTTTGATAGAGGAAGTGGTACGAGTTATACAAGGGATGTCAGCGGCTTGGATTAATGAGAATGGGGTTAGCGGTCACAGTGGAGCACAGATCATCTGAACCTTTCCTTACTAATTCATCAAACTGCGGACCGTGTTGGTTCCTTTGGCAGGTAAAGGGGTGCGAGTGGTTAGGAGTGTCTGTGGATCCCATGTCCACTAGAAGTTAGGTTTAAGGTCATGGTATATTTCGAGTTGTAATACGAGAGTGAATTAGTTTGTGAGAACGTTTTCATTAGTTCTCTTGTATACATGGCCTCTGCTGTTCGAAATGGGCCGACTGCAAAGTCTATGGGGATGCGATAGCTGCGATCAATTGTAGGTGATGTTCAACTTGATATTGATTCATGGAACATTTTCATAACTTTCAACTCCTTGAAGACAAAGCAATGAAAATGGTAGTTTTGATCTACACCGAGCCAGACCTGCAAGGTGCCCACTTTGGAATTTTTCTGAATGTTACAGCCTGATGATGGTTTACAAGAAAATACTAGCTGCTAGACATTGTGTTTTGTATTGATTCAATGACCGTGAGATGAAAAACCGTAAGTAATTCATACTGGTTTTGGAGAAGATGATTGTTACGTGAACGATGACAACGATGTTGACAAGGAAACGTGCATATATGAGAATGACTGGTGCCGCACGTATTATTATTCGTTACGGTCTTGCATTACACTAACGGTGGGATGAACGCCGTTCGTCTGGTGTTCAATATGTACTTATTTCAAACGTATGATTCAACAAGCTAAACGATGGAAATTCTCTCGCAAACTACCATTGGAATGTCAGTTCATTCCCAGTTTGAATTCATAAAATGTTGTCAGCGGGGCAAAGGTTCAATATTAGTTAAGTAACCTGAATCGATCGTGCCCGTTTTAAAAACTATCTGAGGCACGATCACTTAATTGTTTATTATAAGCACACTGACAAAAATGCAACCAAGGATCATGACCACGGTTACTGTTTATCAAATGCATGTCATTTGTGGTGCGGTTCTACTTTTTTGAAACAGACTGAAAGACACACAGACGACCGATTAACTTTTAATGCGAACACTCATATTCCTCTCGGGAGGTACAAACCAATCCATTCATGTGCTTACATATCATCTCAAGCACATCTACTCGCACTTTCTTAATTATTGGTGTGAGAATGTTACAACCGGGAAAGGTCACTTTAATTCACTCAGACTGTAAGCGGATGGGTGCCAGTTTAATGGCAGTAGGAAACCTGGATCTCGCCGTTTTCGAGTCAGTGTGTTGAGACAAAACAGCGAACAAATTTCCAACTAGGACATCGTTAAGTTTATACTACTAAATATTTAACAAGTAACCACATGTGAAATGAAAATTTAGCATCATTTGATGTAGACCTAGAATGCAAGGTTATTTCGTCTCTAAATTGAAAGCTATTAATTAACGGTTTGGAAGAAAAATTAGCTCAACAAACAGCGTACGTCCACTCTCTGACGACAACCCCACAGCATTTGCTACTGCAATGTTTTTCTTCCGCTAGATGCTGAATCTTCTACATGTTTGCAAGCGGTGGACTCAGTCGAACAAATATGAACAGGGTAAAAACCTCGAAGCTGTCTGTTATGTGAAATACTTAATAAAAATGGTAACGTTCGCTCAGATTTTTCTGCATTGGTGCCGAATAACGCAACAGTGCATAGATAAGAGGAAGTATATCTACAGATCTTGCACTAAAGTCGGAAGTGATATGCGTAGACATTCGAATAACCTCGCACGCTACTGACAGGTCGCTGTTTTGCCAGTCGATCAATCATGATAAACTCATTACTACACCTCTAGTGTTCTTGCCCGTACAAACTCCCTAATTACTTTCTTGAACCTGTCGGGTTCACTTCCAGATCAACTGCCCCTCTAATATGTCGTATCAACTATACATCTGATCAGAACGTTGATCACCTTTTGCCTCTAACTTCAAGGGATAATGTGAACGATAAAAGTGGCTGTATTTATTCGATCAAGGTCGGGCACAATGGTTGGTAAGGAACACTCAAAGTTGTCAGCGGTTCCAACTATCTCAGCAACGTTATTGTCAGTGCCAACACTACATTCACCTGTTCGCTGTTTGGCACGACTCTCGGTCACAATCGCCGCCACAACAATTACTCATTCGTCCCAACAAAGGAAATGACTATTTCATGCTGAACAGCACATCCTGCTTTGATACCGCTACACAAGCTAAACCATACGCTGCAATACGATGAGGATTTTGACTCCAAGTCTTGTAGAGCTTCATCCAGCAAACGAATTACAAGTCAGGCATTACTCCTACATCAACGCATCCGTCCATTATAACACAAAAACTTCTATTGATTCAACTAGTGAGTCGCAACAATGAAAATCATTTCTACCGCGCTATCCGCATTTTGACAAGATCTTACAATTTTTGATACAGTTTTGTTATTTACCTATACTCAGTAGTTTATCAGTTTTCGGTCACACATGTATTTTTATTAGCGCTATTAACCTTCAGAATTTATCCAACCTTTACACTTTGTTACATTCAGTGCTGCCAATCAGCGAACTGGAAAATTCCCAGCTAATCAGAAGAATTTCTGCGCTTATTAGTTGCATCATTATCGGAAATTGCACATCTGCCCAACATTAACCGCCACCTGACCGTAACAAAAATATGTCATTCTCCATACAAGAAATTGATGATATGTAAGTTATTCATTCCTGTTAACGCCGTACTATCACTGATGTGATATTAGACTGAACTCTGTTGCCCACTGCCGCAGTAACTAAAAGTAAGTCCTGATCATGGTTTGGTATCCATGTGTTTAAGCCCAGTCGGTTTAGCGGTATATCTGCAATGATATTTCGCACCGCTCATGTAACCAGAGTTGTACCGTGTACTGAGTAATCTGGTTTTTATTACCGACACCCCAACGGGATACTAAACTTAACCATTTAGGTAATGGTATGCACTGATGTGGACGATAAACAGAATGAGCCCCTGATATTTTGAGGGTGAGATGATAGCATTAAAAGTCTGCGTCAGAATGCCCAGAATTCCTGGATTCTGAACAAACTCCACGGTATGCAGTTTAGGTGCACGGATAGTATTGAATTGTTTTACTGACATCGAAAACTGGAAAATTGTATCCGCGATAGTAAGGTATGAGTTCAGCTTGTTTCAATTAACGCATCTGATATCTACATGTGGCATTATGCTTAAAGGTTCGGAATTTTGATGGCCTGAAACTAATCATCTTCTGAATTAACTAAGTATATGGTTGGCCAAATTGTCAGTGCTATCGCGTATGTATGAACATTGATTGATTGAATGAATGATAGGGATGCCCTAGACATGATGAACACACAACGTTTGCCAGAAAGAAGTGCTTCGATAATTCACTGGTTGATATCCTAGAGAATTTTTGCATAATTTTGACAGGAAAAATCAAGGAATACGAAAGACCTCATTCCAAGTTGGCCATCCTCTTCTGATTCCGTTGAAGATACTTTCGACAAAAGCTTCAGTGCAAAGAGTTCTTCCAAGGATTTGGTTACCTCTAGGTTGAATAGTATATCGTGGCTGTTAACATGTCCTTATAGTAGTCGAAAAGTATATCAAGAATGATCCACGAGTCAGTCAACACAATTGACGGCAATGCGTGCTACTGGAAGTTTTATGGGCAACTAAACTCAACCGTTAAAATGCAACTCCCGGATCACATTTTCAATGTAGGTAGCCATTATTGGGATATGAGACAATGTGATACCGAAGCTCTCATTCGGGACCAAGGTCACCAATTTCTGAGTCTACATGGAAGTATTTTGTGTTAATTAGAAAATATATCTGTTAACTAACCGCATTGTTTATATGAGATCCACGTTCGCAAAATTTCGAATGGTTGTTGTTTCTGAAATCAATTCATTTGACCAGGGTTGTTCATAACGGTTGTTCACGTTTGCATTATAATGTGCCGACTATTCCCAAAAATGAACGTTTGTTCTTTCCACTGTTTGAGAGTACCTCAGTCATAGTTTTATTTGGAGTTATGTGGAAAGCATTCATGGTGTCATCATCATCATCATCATCATTATCATCATAACAGCCATGAGCCTGACCAGAAGGTACTGTGGCTCGGGCCGCCGCTCACCTCTACAGTGACATGGAATATCTTAGAAGAAAATGTTACTAAGAAGATTGAAAATTGCTGAGAGAAGACTAAGAGGAAGAAGCAGAAATGGTATGGATACAGGTACGCCATTGACTGCGACACATAACCATCTCGGATAGCGTCTCTAACCAGCGGTTTGAGCGATCACGAGGACCCCATCCAGGCAGGCGACACCTACCCACTTTGCTCAATAAAGCAGTCAAGGTCTTCATATTTTGTGACCACGTTGTTGCTTGACCACCACGTAGTTTGACCCAACTGTTGGTGGTCTCAGCATATAATGCCTGGTACGGTAAACAATTAGATGACATAGAGAGTACGTAACCTAACCATCGTAAGCTATGCACCGTGAGTAGTTGACCAATTGATCGTGCATCCCGAGCGTTCCGGAATACGTGCCGGCGAACTGCCACATTGCTCACGCAATCAGTCCACTTAATATGGGCCAATTCGCGGAGACAACGATGGTCAAACACAGCAAGCCTGTTAATATCTTCCTTGTGAACAGGCCACGTTTCCGGACCATATGGCAAAATGGAACGCACACAGGCATTATATACCCTTCCTTTCAGTGACAACCGGACGTCTTTTCGACGCCACAGATGACGCAGTTTGGCAAAGGCAACTCGTGCATTTGCAATCCCCACTGAAATCTCATCAGCAACATGACAGGCTGATAAGATATTGCTACCCAAGTATGTGAAACTCTCCACAGTCTCAAGCGGGTTACCTGTAATGAAGAAAGTAGGAACGGGAATGTCCCAGTCCTGGAGCAGCACTTTGCACTTTGAAGGTACGAAGTGCATTTCATACAAACCAGCCCGGTCACTCACCTTGTTCAGCATGGTCTATATTTCTTCGCCAGAGGAGCTGAATAAGACAATGTCGTCCGCATACTCCAGATCGGTCAATTTAGTGTCAGGAAGAAGCTCACCAAGTTCACTGGACTGTTCAAACGCACCCTCCAGAATGTCGTCCAGGACAAAATTGAACAGGAAGGGAGGAATCGGATACCCCTGACGAACACCACTAGAAGTAATCAGCATTCGAGACAGTTGTTTATAAACTCTCACCCTGCTTGCAGAATGAGCATACAGTTATCTCAATAGATTCACGTATATCCTTGGTACTTCCTTGTGGAGAAGACAGCTCCAGAAACTGGTACGAACAATTAAATCAAAAGCAGTCTTCAGGTTCAAAAAGATCAAGAATGTTGGCTGCCTATATGAGTGCCGATGTTCCACGATCCGTCGTAAGGTAAAACTGTGACCAACGTACCCAGCACCGGATCAGAATTCTGCCTGTTCTTCGCGTATCTGGCTTTTTCTGGGCTTAGTGAGCCGACGTAAAATGAGACCAGTGAGTGACTCGGACGCAATAGACATCAAACTGATGCCTCTATGGTTGTCATATAGAGTTCGGGCCCCCTTTTTGAACACGGAAGTGACTGTTGATAGGCACCAATCACGAGGCACCTCTTCAGACCCCCAGATCGTCTGGGGGATTCGCGTCAGTTCTGATATCAACCTCAAGCCACCATCCTTGAAAAGAAAAGGAGGAGGTCTGAACCAAGAGCCTTAGTGCGCTTCGAAAACTTGAGCTCAAGGACCATTTCTACTTCCGACGGAGCGCTGTCTGGAGTGCAATAACTGACCATTCGGGTCCCATCGTCCACATGATCTAGTTGAGGCCTGCTGAACTGACCTTCTAGACTCGCGTCTCCGACACACAGCACACATCAAGCTCCAGACTTGAGAGAGTACTAGCCAGAGCAGCTCGCTGACCGACTTGTCGGAGAGTGCGAACATTGAAAGCGCCAATGTTTACCAGTTGTCTTGGTTTCAGTAAACAATTATAGCCCAAAGGCATATAGAAGGCAGGAGGAATATGGGGTAAAACAGTAGGAGACAGTCGAGATCGGTTAGTAATGTCACTGTCGAGAGAACGATAACTTCTGATACTTACCGGTCGTTTATGCCGCGGAAGGGCTTTGATTTGAGGGACCCCACCGCGAATTTTTGACTCAAGAGTCTGACCTGCGAGACAACAGGATATAGAGTTTTCTTAAGGACCCCACCCGGAGCCAATGACTCAAGAGTCTGACTCACTTGGCAGTGAGGGGCTTGCCTAGCCCGAGGGCGCAGTGAATAAGACAGTGGTGTCGCATTCTGAGCACTGCTGCGCGCAGTGGATGTACTCGAAGCTACATCAGGCTTTTGAGAGATAACAAATGTTTTTCGACCGTATTGGATAATACGCCGGCGGTCACGACAAACCGTTGGGCGATCGGAGTGCTTTGTTTGAGGGTAACTTTTCTAACCCCCTTGTTTCTGAAACGAGAGACAGCAGTGCCGCAACTATAGTTCTCCTAGGATCGTGCCTCACTACCTGAGCACTTCTACGCGGTGAGTATTGCGACATAAAAGTTTATGAGTGTAACTGCTTTTCGTCTGACTGCTCCCCTGCGGCCTGTCTGACAAGGTTGCACTTGGAAAGACCGGAGTCGTAATCAGCATAGCCCGCCGGATCAAAACAGTGCACAAGCCCGATTACCTCGCCAAGATATCAGTATAGGTCGGTATTTATGTTATAAAGTTTAGGTAAACTGTCTATCAGAATTTCTAATTAGAATTGCGAACAACGTGACAGTCTCACGTTTCGGCTAAATTGCTTCCCTCTAACGAGTGCACAATAAGGCCATGTTTATGACAGAATCCCTACTGAAAAAAATTCGTCAAAACCAACGAAAATTTCTATTCTTTTGTTAGAACCTCACTTATAATGAGCATTATTTTTTGCGACTGATGTTACTGCATTCCAGAAAGATAGCGTGTTTGACCTGTCCGATGATTTCTGTTCACAATGTGATGACCAGGTCAACCTAAACTACACTTTCGTCTCTTTTCATTCGACGAAAGAACTGTTGGTTTAACAAAACACTGTTCTCTGGGAAG
This sequence comes from Paragonimus skrjabini miyazakii, assembly GCA_014338405.1. Classification (NCBI taxonomy): domain Eukaryota; kingdom Metazoa; phylum Platyhelminthes; class Trematoda; order Plagiorchiida; family Troglotrematidae; genus Paragonimus; species Paragonimus skrjabini miyazakii. The sequence goes on along the minus strand of JTDE01000987.1, from coordinate 64,354 downwards.
CTTGAAATTGGTCATCTGAAGATTAACTTTAATGGGAGACCTGAATCTTTATGACTCACGGTAAATCGAGAAGTAAACAAAAAAAGTTGCGGTGAGGATGGTTGTTTCTTTTCTAGAATGCCGGACTACTCAGTCACTTCTTAAAAGTGACTGAAACTGAAAATTTATATATAATTCGGCTGCGCCTACTTTATGACCAGTGACCCGATTGTTCAATGAACAACTGGATTGACTTTAGTTTTTAAGGAACGTGAAGATATGCACCCCTGACGAGTTCTAATAAGAGCAAAACTTATGCTTTTTTTCGTAAACACTGAGTGGAAAGTCAGTGTGAATGCAAAAGCTGTGCGGTTCCCTTTAACTCATAGAAAAGTTTAGGCTATTTAAAAATAAAATGCAGTTTCATTCAAGGACAGATGTCTGTGTCCTACCATTAACGATACGATGCTCAAATCGTCTCTAGTTCAGTAATACTGGATAGAATTGCATCACCCAACTCAGACTGGAATGCTTGTCAGTACATTTTGTTCCCAGTCTGTATTTCGGCATCTGTCTTTGGTCTACATCCAAGAGTTTGCTCTAACAGAAATCCCACAATCGACTTACTGTGTTACTCCATTGGCAGATCGCATTGGTCAACGACCATGTAGTCATATAACTCTTCAAAATTATAAAAAGCGATGATCCCTTTTTATTTATGCACGTTATCGTTGGAAAAACGACTTTTATTGTGATTTGATTTCCAACCGAAGGTTATTACTGTTCATCGTTGTCGGGCATTTTAGAGAACTTATGTTTTTGTACACATCAAATATCTGTCTTACGGGAATGTCCGGAATGCGGATCGATTGTGTGGTGAGGGATAGTCCACTGTGCATATTTTTAGAAATGACTGACAGGAAATATATTTTATTGCCAGTGCACGTCCCTCATACAGTCTATTAGTTTACCTGCAGCTTCAACGAGAAAACACGATAAAAACGGACTGAACATCTGGCAAAATGGTCAATGCGCACGAAGACGCAAAAGCGGATGAGCGTATGAACAAAAACCCTACCTCATATTCTGAAAGATCAATCGTGGAAACAAGTCATGCTGTTGAGCAGGTCAACTTGTTTGAAACAGTAGTGTACAATCGAAACTCAGGGTTGCTCGTGTCTTTTGAGGCGATGCAATTCAATAATCGTTGTCGGGCCATATGTGTGCATATACTGTTAACTCAGGCAATTTGTCTTATTCGGAACTGATATCAACACCTCATTTTCAGTAATGCCGGAAGTTCGAGGTTTCAGTTGATGCATGTCTGATAAAATCTAAACTTTTGTGTTCACATCTGATAAAAGTAAACAGAGTATTAACATCGCTAGACGTGTGTCATATTCCGCTATGAGTGAGATGAATCAAAGAAACTCGGCAGTTAAGATAAAACGGAAGTTAGAGGAAATAGAATATTTCAAACCGACCAACACCAATATTTGTTCACAGACCTCATATCAATAAAATAAACCATGCTTAGTTGGTTAAATGAGCCAGATAGCAGGACTCAAGTAAAAAAATCTTGACCATACCGTCACAGATTGGACTGGAGAGGGCAATTCTATCTGTTCTTCTCTCTAAACGAGTAAGTAAGTTAAACACGGCTCACGCAAGATTGTAGTTGCACGTTCGAACACGGGATTATTTGGTCACGTTTAGTTTGAATCGTGTTTACGAAAGTACCTGTCCACGCTGATTACTGTTCGTAGACCGTGGACTAAGAACAGTGAACATTTCAATCTTCCAGCATATAGCACAATGGTGTAAAAATCATTAATGTGAAACAAACGATATTCCTGTAACTGGAATTCTGCTACACAGTACATACCTCAGAGGTTCTGCACGATGTTTATCAGGCAGAGCACGAACGCACCTTTTCTCTTAACGAGGGGCTAATCGTACAACCTAAGATGACCAATTTCTCAGTCGCGAAGTAAACGACAGCGAGTATTACTTTACTAACCTGCTGCATATTGTTGCTGGTTTATTACTGTTAATTTACCATCTGCTGGTCGGTGTTCAGCTTCTGCTGTGTTTCCACTTAGAAACACTGGGTTCCCTTTACAGCAGAAAAACAGTATACGTTACCATATACCTAAGTTCTGTTTACTAAGATCAGTCATAAACATAAGTCACACAGACCGTACGTAACAGACAAACAGAGATAGACAGGTACGAGACTAGTATCGGCCCTCATTAGTACGTCAAAAACACCATGGCGATCCACTGGTCTGCTTCAACCACTTTCAACCAGGTGCTGCGCTCGCGCATCTACTGAACAGATACCTCACTTCTAGTACACGCGTAGAATACGGTCCATATTAGCAGAGTATACATGCAAGTTTGTGAGTGTCCTATGGATTATGCACCAGTTGTCAGAGGTGGATTTGGAGAGTGAGCGTTGAAGTCAAGAGAGAAAAATGATAAAAAATACATGCCTGGTACCCATTAAAATTCGGGAATCAGGTACGATTGCTCTGAAATATATTGTTTCTGAAAGCTTCCAAAAATTGCATAATGACTGAAAATGACTGTATGGTACAGATTTCACAATATCTGTCTTTTGTGCATTGTTCGACACTGTGACACTCTGATTGTCATCTACTTTTATGGACTGAAGCCATCCGTGGAATGCAACAACAACCACGCCAATAAAGATGCAAACGATGTTCCGGAGGTTCCACCGGAAGTGGAATGTGGTGTGACACCAAAGATGTTGCCTTAAGAAATGAGTAGTGTGAAATGAAACCGAAAGTGAAATAGAAAGCTGTACGTAAGTGACTTGTCGTTAATCAACGTCAATCGCCTTTGGTTTGTAAATTCTACCCCGTCCTAAAACAACAGGCCCCAAATAAAAAGCATTCAAGTGAATGAAGCGTGACGATTTAGTCCTTTACTCCAAAACTTGTGTTCACTCTTACAGCAGTGCCAAATGTAATCGACAAAAAATTACTGGCAGAATGGCGTTCTTTGTACCCTGTACATCATAATATAGTCAAGTTTAAATCAACGCAGCTTCATTAAAACAAGTAACTTCAGGCTGTGATTGCGCAACAATATTTTGAATGAATTGAGTGCGTCATATCGGTTAGCTAGCAGTGAGAAAGCTGGGAACTGGAACAAAGGGTTTGACAGTAGTTGGTCGTCAGTTACTGCAACCGCTTTTGTACATGCCCTGCTACTTACTGTACTTGCCTTTTATGCGCTCTGATGGTGCTCTAAATAGTTCAGTTGTACTCATCGCTGTTGTCATCATGATTCCGAAGATTCTTGCTTGACTGTAACTTTAAGACGGCAAGAAGACATACATTGCGAGATGCAAGCATTTCGTTTATTCTCATCAGTCGATTACATAAAACGTTCGGTTATATAGGTTAAGGGTTTGGCGACAACACAATGAAATGAACGAAACATCACATGGGAGCAATCAGGGTTCACTGCCACGGTAAGGAAATTGATTGCGTCAGCACCTTTTGCCAACAAAGGGCCGGTGCGTGACGCT
>JTDE01000987.1:34395-58516 GCA_014338405.1 Paragonimus skrjabini miyazakii | reverse complement strand
CAGAACCGAGACGGGGAATACGGGAGCGGAAACAGCGTTTATTGAAAAATCCGAGGCCAGTCTACTAGGCCACAGAGGCATTACATTTATAGGTCCAACAGAGGGGTGGGGGGACACTTGAAAATGCACTCGTGAGAACAGCTTCACGTGATGTGCAGGCGTTCGATCGCGCAGCTGCAATCCAATTGAGCTTACTGGACTGAGTGAGTTAAAATCACATACCAATTAACTCGAAGCCGAATCGATCGCCTTTGCTGCTTCGTTAGGAGATGCGTCTTTTAACACAGGTCAAGGGAAAACCAATCCTGTTTGTTTCACAAATGTTGGAAGTCGTAGGTTCATGTCATTTAGTGGTCAGGAAGACGGTAATTAGACAGAGAGACATAACTCGGACAATATCAGTCAAACATGCCATAAGCTGTTATCACTCGCCATGAAACTAAAAATCCTGAAAGTTGTTCACAATATCACGTTAGTTAGACATTCGGCGTAGTATAAGGAATGTTTACATTACCTTTGCGTTTAAATAAATATGCTGATTACGCTGCCGCGGCTTTGGACGCTTTTGTTCCACAAAAATATATGAAGACGCGATATCATGAAACCTGTCTACCTTTTCGGATTACTATACGGTAGTGAATTAAAAGTTTTCAGTGTGTTGCACGCATCTTCTGAAGATGGCATTATAGTTTTTACTCCTCGGCCAACACTCACTGTGCCAGGGGGCCTCATGACACCCCAACTTTATCACTAAAGCAAAATGGGTCATTTAAGTGGTCTTCGTCAGCATGAACTATTTGTTCCCCTCAATGTCCCATACAACAGGTAATGTCTTAAACAAACTTACCTATAGGCACTCACAATGCTAATCTTTTTATTGAATGGTAGCCTCTCTTCGATTCTCTGCTAATCTATTTTCAATATAGTCCATATCGTGAGAAACTGGCATGCATAGTCTTATTGCACATAGTGAAATCTATATAATTTCGGAAACCCCTTCTATTGACTTGTATCGGGGAAAACTAGTGAATAACCCGTTATCTTATAGTCTTCAATCGACTGTAAAATCGACCACTGATAAATTGATTCACTTAGATCGCTCTAGTCAATGTCGACCGTTCACGCCGCTTAGATAACGTATGCAAGTGACGTAGTGCAGTACTTTTCATCTCCATGTCGAACTGATGAGCATAGGTTCAAACGGGCTTGATTCCTCATGAAAGAAAAAATATAACATTGCAGAAGATACAACCAGCCATGACAGTAGCGAGTTTCGTTTAATTTTCGAGGATAACCGCCGTTTTTGAAGGACGGTTTGAATAGTAGAACAAAGTAATTATCATAAATAATGTTAGTGGGTTAAACTGTATTCGTCCAGCTAGCTTCTAACAGCGTTAATGCTTTAGTCTAATTAGTTTGCAACGTACAGGAACGTTTACCGGAAAATAGCATCGTCGGCTGACATGCACTACGTGCTTTCTACTGCAGCACAAACAAACGGAATTAACGAAGCAATGAAATTTGTCCCTCACCGTGGTCTCTAGTAGCTACAGCTTTGATAACATGTACAGACCACGTATACTGTGTCCTGTCTGGAGGTTTAAACGCAACTCTCACTCAGTGGAGTACGATCACAAGATATCCGCACGTTAATGCATAACACGGCCCATCTCGTCGGCAAGGTCTATAGATGACGACGCCAATTTTCAGCTCACGACTGTAATGTAAAGAACAGTAGTTCAATGAAGCAAGATTTTTATTATGGAATGCGCACGTCCGCACGTCACTTATGTGTCTGCGTTCGTGAACCAGAATTCCCGTCCACAGCGCAGTGAGGTTTCCAGTTAAACGTCATGCACTGTTCTTCCCGCGGACTTCTGCCAGGCATTTCTTGCCCCTTGACCCGACTGCTTTGAGTAATGACTTGTTCGGTCGCTTGTGTTGTCCCAGTTCAACTGCTGTGGTTCCCATCATATTTCACAAAGCAGAAGTCTTCTAGTCAATGTATAAGACAGCGTTCTCAATTGTAGACTTTCCGATACACTTCAAAAACTTCCTTCAACTGTCACGGATACCTCAAGTTTGTCCTTTGACATGAAATGTAACGTTTTTGTTAGTTTCAAAAATTTGCTTCTTCACTCGCCTGCTGCTGTGAATAGGAAATATTGAACTAACGAAGCGAACGGGTTATATAATAGTGCACCGCACGGCCTCCAACTAAGTTCAGAGATACTTTCGTTAGTAACACTCCTGCTCAACGGCACTAGGATAATAGAAGTTCTCAGCCAAATTTCGCGTAAGATACTTTGGTGCATTTTTCGTCAACGATTATTTGAAGACTTAAGGAAAACTTTGCTTTGAAATAAAAATAAATAAAAATGTGTTCAGAATTTTTATCAAAATCATTAGTGAAAATTATTTGAAAGTACACACCAGCCACATGTGGTCTGTCACACTGACACCTAGCAACTATCCATGCTCACCATGCAAATATGGATTTCTTGAGGGGTTTAATTCGGGAGTTAGTTTTTGTGACAATCACTGGCAGGGTATATATATGGCTGTACTCACTTCGGTCAGTTCAGCTCTGTGTACGTCGAGGATTGAACTAACGACCTGTAAACTGTCATCCAAATGGAAGTCCAGTGGCAGATCTGCAGTCTCTCACACTTTTAACTAATTTCTGTATTAGTGTCGTAAACAAGAAATCGTCGCCCTTCTTGTCGACAAATCCGATATTTTCCTCTCAGCATGAATCACGTGAGCACAAAAATTAGCAATATGACAGCATATTAATGCAGTCCAGCATTATGCTACGTATGTAGTAGTTAAACAGGTGATGCTTTGTTCACTTCTGTTAATTTATCAACGTCGGTCATAAAGTTAGTCATAATTAAGTGAAGACATTCTGAATATACTCTGTCGCTTCATTACAAAATGACTGTTTATCATGGCCTTCCTATCTTCACGAATCGCTTTGTAGTGGGTATTCCAGCTCCATCTGATAATGGTTGTTCTACACGGCATGATTGTGATCACTGGAACCAACTGTTTACATCGGTGGTGCACGGTTCTTATAAAAGTGAATGACGAAGGTTTTCAAGAGTTCAACAGAACCTGGGGATCACCGCCGAATCATGGGAGAGTTTATGCGAACCCTTCAAGTCCCATCACCTGATAATGCTTAACTAAATCAAACAATTTATGAATTGATTTAGAAAATTCAAATAAACCGGTGCATCAGAACAACCGTCTAAAACTATTCGTAGTTTGCATATCCATAAGGTCAAGCAGTAAGCTATTTAAGAGGGCATACCAGGAATTGAAATTTTTCAGCTCATTGAAAGTCAGCATGTCACTGACATACTGCAGTACCGATAACATGATTTGGCATCTTTTATTCAACCATTGTAGGAAACGTATCTGCTGGTGTGAGGCCTACAGTACACCTCACTGCCACACAATCCATCTGTTTAGAAGGAATGCCTTTAAAATTGAAGAAGTTTTCTATCCTTGTAAAAATGAGGTCTCTGGGATACTCCAAAAACGAGCAAACAGGAGTCTTACTGGAAGATATATATATATATATATATATATATATATATATATATATATATCAGAATGTAACAGAATGAAACTTATATTGTGATGGGTTTCTGCTGTAGCTACTCTTTACACATGTGACCTAATGCTAGCTAGGTTGATCACACTACGTTGAACGCAAAACAGACAGGTACAAAAATGAAGTCAATAACACTGATTTTGATAGGCCAATGTTAGACATTCTGCATATTCGCATCTTCCCGTGTTGAAGGATACTTAACTCAGTGGACTCAACTAAAGTGATACTAAGATTACCAATATTAGTAATACACTTCTGGAAAGTTATACTCTTATCGACTGGGGTTTACTCACCGGAGCAAGGCTCGGCTGGGTGGAGTGTAGTTTGTGATGGCTGTGTGATTACATCAACAGTATGAAGATAGACGGAGCATGGGAATGAGACCGGTTAAGAAGGCCATAATGTGGGCTTGTGTATGAAACCTAATCAGCCGTGTGCGCTTGTCTATCGATCTTGAGTTATCTTAAGCTGACAGACTTTTTGCACTGTCGTTATACCGGCATTCACAACTTGGGCCTAGTATAAAAGAACCACTATCTTAAGGTCATATTTTATCCAAGAATAAAAAAGCCGTTGGTTTAAAAACCAAGCTCAATAATTAACTACAAAAGATTAGTGAGACTGGATGGGTACAAATGTATAAGCATATGTAACTGGAACTAGTTGAGGCAATGGAAGTCCACTCAAAAAGAGATTCGGATCACGACATTACCGTCGATCAGACAAAAATGAGAATAAACAATAATTAAACATTGCAAAATGATAAGAAGTAACCACGATCAAGAAATTGCTGCCATTGACTTCCGTAACAGCATGATGGATGTTCGAACGATATAGCAAAATGTATGAAATGCTTACTAAACTAACCCGAGGAGACATTCGATGAATAGGCTTTTCAACAACGGGAAAGCGTACATAGCAGACTGTGCAAGTGATGAAGGATAAACAGACAGTATCTTAGATCTCAGACAAACAAAGCTATTTTTTGGTTTTTGGAATTCCTGAGTGAAACTAATCAAGGCGTTTTATCACTCAAAATATATTTTCATCAATCGACAGAAAAAATTTGAAATGAAGATCATTTGTGTTTGAGGTGATGGATAGCTATAACGTCTTACAAACGTATTATATACTGTATTTTTAAGAAACATTGCCATAACCGAAGCCGCTGAAAGGTAGAGTGCACGCTTGTGACCAGCGTGACAGTTCGGACAACGGTTCATTGTAATAGTGAAGAACAAAACAGTAGGTTTTCTAATAACTTAAATCGCAGAATGCAAAAGGTTGAACACACGAGTGTGATTACGAATAAGCATGGATGCTACATAAGTTGAGAGCAAAAATGTAGAGGAATACACACTGGAGAGGGCCGTTACCTGCAGCGGGTGATTGTGAAACATTATCTTCAATTTGAACAAATTGTCTTAGGAGTATTACTGTAGTCAAAGAAATATATGCCTACCGTTCTACACTTTCCAGTTAAAGGATGACAGAATAGAAGGAAGTCGATAGACGATAGTATAAAAAAACTGGACGAACTTAACTGAAAGCAAATTTAAAGTTGACCATCACCCACTATTGATTACAGTTGTCACATTCCCATAGACTTTCCAGTCGGACCCTTTCGAAAAGAAGCACTAGACTCGAGTTTCAATTTTGTTAAAGTTTGTCAATATTGCCAGTGCCAGGACTAGAACTCCGGTCGCGCTGTTCATGAGGCAACAGTGGTTACAACTGCCCAATTGACCTCACATTAGGCACGACCGAAGTATCATCGCACACTCAACCCCTATTATCCATCGGCAATCAAAATACTGTTCAACAAGTTAACTAGTTCTGTGATATCAGCTTGGGGAGAAATCCTAGTCGAAGAGTCATCGATTCGAGTTAACAGGCAGTAACTGTGTCTCCATTTCGAGACGATCGGGCAACCTGATCATTACTCACAAGCGAAAGTGGCTGAGAGTTCACATCTGATAATTCGGTCGTGCCAAACGTGAGGTCATTGGCGCAGTGGTAACCCCGGTTGCCTCATAAACAGCGTGGCCGGAGTTCTAGTATCGGCAGTGGTGAGGATATGCACTACTGAAGAACTCTATTGGGAGCAAAACTCGAGTCTATGCTTCTTTTCAAAAAGGGCCGACTGGAAGGTCTATGAGAATGCGACAGCTGCGATCAATTGTGGGTGATGCTCAACTTGAAATTAACCAAATCCCCGACTACTCATCAGTAATCTGAAAGCAAACTTATTGGAATCTGTGATATTCACTTGCATGAGCTTATGAAACAGAAACACAAAGACAAACTTCACAACCACTGAAACAGGGATTCAAATAACTTTTCTGTAGAGCTCAGGTTGATGAGGGCAAACAAATACAAGAAATGATTAATGAGAGTAAAATGAATGGCTGTCGCTCGAACCAAACTTTTAATGTTCTTTCAAATGAAATGCTGTGTAGCTAGTTATATCGACCGCGTCACTAATGTGTGATGACCAATATTTAGAGACAGCACTGTTCAATTACATGACCCGAATTTGACCGTTTGACATTAAAGGGTAAAAAGCATGCGTCCCTCCCTAGCTATTTTCTTCTTACTTTTCCCTTACTGTCCCTTACTTATGCCGCAGGCTTTATCGTACACCACAGGGAATTAGGTCCTAAACTGTAGACAATACATACCAATTTGCTTGAAAGTTCCTAGAATGTGTCCATCAGAAAGGATAATACAATAAGGCTAGAGTGTTTTCCGATCTTTAAAGTCCAGTGGCAACCGTTTACTTGACAAATACTCTAGAATAACAGCTTATTTTGTCCGAAGTCGATCGATCCTCATTCTTAAGCGATCTTTTGCTGGACAAACCTGGACACAAGATATTCATAAACAGAACACTTGTCTGTGACTGCAACCAGCTACAGTCTCTCCAAATAGACTTATCTGCTAACTGTTCATTAATCTCTGTGCAGTTGTAGTGATATCCGTAAGAAGTTTGCAACTAGAAAAAAAGGCAAGCAGCTTTATGAATGAAGTTAGGCAAATCTGCGTTTGGATTAGTTTGCCAAAGTGGCTGAATGCAAAGAATGATTGCACCTGTATGTCACTACTTACGACCATTTCCAATCACATTCCGTATTCAATATAAAACTTAAGGAGAGTGCGTTAGTAGTATCCGCTAACCTTAACTGGCCGGTTCAGTGTAGAGCTCTCTTGCGCTCAGACACAGTCAACAGGCGACAACATCAAGTGCATAAACCCAAATTTTCGTAGGAAAAACGTCATTCGTAGTTCAAATTCAACATATTTTATTAAGTCTGAAGAACCACACTAGTGAAGTCCATCAGAATGTATCATGAATCGTTTGTGACCCCTATGTAATCAAAAACGAAAAAAATTCAAGCCAGCTCATCCTTAAATAGCGAGTCGGATGAAGTGTTTACTCTATACTGTTCCTAATTACAACACTCGGCTGTCAGTCGGTTCTTGCTTTTCTCTGTCCTTGCAGACATCCTCTTTGATCGTGTTGTCAGGTCCGCAAAACTACACCCCTCGACTTGCATTATTTGACAATGGGTCAAGCCCTTACTCGTCAAAATAAACAGCTTTGGAGTAGAGATAATATACAACGTAACAAGTAAGATCTTGGAACCCAATGTACAACCACGTATATAGTCGTTTTAAAATTGATAAATGAAAGTGCTTACTAATGTCAAAATTCAAGTGATAGATTATGATACTTTGTCTCCGAGTATTTCAAGCCAAGACAATCAACGAAGTGTAGATAGCTATTACCTAGTGCGTTAAATGATTTTTCTCATAAAGGGGATCCCAGATTAGATTCATCGTAGACATCGTCTTAAATGGATCTCCTTTTGTCCCTTTCAAATCAACCTGTTTGGTCCACACCAACTGTGCACCAGCCGTTACTTGTTTACGAACACCTTAAAATGTCATACAGGTTTGTTGTCATCATTAGGTCGTGTAATAGGACAGGAGGTTACACATTTTGGATGTATTTGTCTCTAGGTATTTGTCATTCAAATATTTGTTAAGAATTTTGTGCCCAACAATGCGTTAGTCCTCCCATATATTTGAAGTTTTTATGAAGTGAAGAGACTTGTTTAACATGTGTGCTGGTTGGCAGCAATTTTGTCTCCTTGTTTACATCTCATTTAAAGTTTCATTATAACGCTTGCTTATTTCCCACTTGATTACACTGCTTTCCTCCACAGTTTACTCTGACTGCTACAAACGGACCCAATACCCTTATGATACTAGTAGAATGTATCACTGTGTGACGTTTCCATACGTTCTCGTCCTTGCTGGCGAAGCCCATTTGACAGCATTCAAGCCACTTGTCGATGGGCTATTGGGTAACAAACATAATTCTCTCTTCCCAATACTTATCTAATTCCGTAACAAGATCCACACATAGTTTTTCATTTGTTTGCTCCAAAGTGTACAATTCCTCAGTAATCTCTTACCTAGTCAGGATTCCAGTAAATTCTGGACGTACTGCGCTAAAATTCATTGAACGACTGGGTGCATAACAATGCAAACCATTCCATTACAGTGTTCCAGCACTGATAACATATAAAGTTAGAAGGAGTATAAATCTATTTCTTGATTACACAGGTCTACACAAATGCAACAAGCGTCATGCTTGAGCATCATCTTATTCCTCCTTTTCAATTACATACGCGAAGTAATGTAAAAACATTAGTACATGTGATAGACTATGGGCAAAATTTCCAAATCGATCAGTCATAATTCGGTCATGCGTTCAGAAATAATCATAATATATATTGATGTACAAATAAGGTGGAAACCAAGATGAAACAATAAGAGTAGGAGAAAGATTTAAACGATGTAACACGCTACCGAGGTAATGGTAGGTTCATTACCATCTGTTTCTGAACATACAAAACTGTGGTTTCATGCGCTTTGGAAAAAGCTAAAGCGCGTTTATTCACTGCATGACAGCTAGCACAGAATGTTTTAACGGGATCTACTCGATGGCCAGATCCCTGTAGATGTTTTGTAATTGTGCTCTGTGAAGTTCCAATTTTGGCACTCAGAAAGGATCCGTTGTTCATACCTGACCAATCAGACATTATTTATGAATTTACCAGTACCTGTGATTTGCAGTCAGTTGGAAGCACAGTAAAGGCACTGCACACTTAAAGTACCTTCCTCAATTGACTTCAGAGTGTCAGAAGAACCATCTGTTGATCGCTTCGAAGGTATCGGTAGAAATATTTTGCCTACTCTCATTGTCTCATGTTTGAGCGAAAGTGAAGTGTGGTTAGACAGACGTGTTTTCTTGTTTACCAGGTGTGGTTTATCAGTTTCATTTAGTACAACACATGGCTACTAATGTGGTTATCAGAGTGGAGTGCCTGTCCAACAGTTAGCAGCTGGATCATTGAAATATGTGCTCCCTTGCATAACAACGACCTGGTGATGGTTTTATTCCCGCTTGTTTAGTTTTATACGGAGACACTGTGGTGTGGCGCAGAGCGGATTTTCTCCCTGCCTACTGAAAGTTAATTGAGGGGCCACCAATTTTCACCTTTCAAAGGGCCACCACGAAGGTTGGATTTGGTGTGCCGAATTTCTCGACAAGCTATCAACAGCTACGATGAATTGTCGGCACAAACGGTGTTGCAATCAGAAGTTAAGGCTTTCAAACTGCTCACAAATGCATACACGATTTCTCGCTCGCTCGGCTCACTCCAGTGATAGAAAGTCTACTGGAGAGGTTCACAGTTTAGGCGCTTTCGGTCTCTTAACAACGAACACCTCCCACATGTAACCATAAGATGTAAAAGCCAACTGGTCTCTGAAAAGTCCCTAGTGAACACCACCACATACCAGTGAACGATTGTGCCCACCTAGGAATAAGTTTCCAACAGTGATGGATCACTATAGTGGCAGCGAAGGAGCAGTCAAAATAGTCTCAACTGGACAAAAATAGTGAAGACAGGCTAGACTTGTTTGCGCATTGTCATGTGACATGAATTGCGGTGAGTTCCAGGTTTCTAATTTGAAGTGTGATGACAACAGAAATTGCTGAAATGTCTCAAAGGTCAAGGTGCGCCAACAGACCCTCTGTAGGAGACTACACTCAAGTCTACCAGGAAATTACAAAGGCCTAATCCTCAAGCAGACATTCCATGTAAGAAGAAATTGTCCAGTTACCTTAAATCAACTCATATCAGCTACAGTAATATTAAACTCCATCGGCTATATTTATCCACACGTATGTACTTATTCGGCAGACAAGAAACAGGACAAATATGTTGGATAAACGCAGAAGATAACTGCTGAGTTGTAGGTGATTTTGGTTTTCATACAGATTAAACACCACCCACAGTTGACCGCATCCTTCGCATTCAGATAGGCTTTACAATCGGGGAGCAGATTAATTTCAGTGTGGTTGTTTACCCCGACTACACATTAGCAATTTAAAATATCGCCTAGCGTGTTTAAGGAGATTGCAGAGGCCGACTTATCTAAGAAGTCCTAGTCGAGAGGTGATCGACTGGAGCTAACAGACAGTAACTGTGTCTCCTCTCGAGGCGATCGGGCAATCTGATTATTACTCACAAGCGAAAGTGGTTGTGTTCACATATGATCATTCGGCCGTGTCTGACATGAGGTCAGTGGCGTAGTGGTAAACATATTTGCCTCATGAAACCGTCGTCGGAGTTCTGTTCCGGGCCGTGACAGGGATATGCACTACTGACGAACTCTAACGAAAGCGAAACTCGAGTATAGTGCTTCACTTTGAACGAGGCTGGCTGGAAAATTTATCTGAATGTGACAATTGCGATCTAATGTGAGTGACGTCCAACTTGAGAATAGTTAAATACAAGAGTAAATAGAAATTCTGAATAGCCTTTGAAAGAAGGTAGGCGGCTGGACTTCTGTAAAAAAAACACTTTCTATGTGCAGCCTACCTACATTAAATTCAAGATATTCGGTTGTGGTGCATCTGAACATGAAGTTGAAATCCAGTAGAACAGAAGAAGAGATGTTCAGCTTATTAATTGCTGCTTGTATATTGACAAGGTGGATTTCAGTCGACTGAGTACTAGTCCCTGTCCCAGCTTGATTTGAAGTTTAACTGAAACAAGGTCAATCGCTACAAAATGAGTTTATATGCTTATGATATACAATCCAGTGTTACTTGGAAAAATTAATCAATGCAACAATCCGTTGTTGCTTGAGGTAAATTGTTGTCACTAATGTCTACGACTAAACCAAATAGTCTAACACTGAAATAGGCAGATAAATAGTTAGAGTACGATGTCTTCACTGTGTGATAAGTTACCAGATAAGCCACATAGACCGCACAACAAGGCAATTATCTGAAAGCACCCGGGAGGGTCATCCGGCGTGGCTAGCTGTGGGATGGATAAAGGTTTGCTCATCGGCGATCGCTGTGCCCTTGGTTGAATTTAACCATTTATCAACCTGGTGGATTCGTTCAAACCGATCTATAGAGTATCAGGAGCACAGTCGAAGTGAGTCGAAGCTCGTATACTAGCCGTCTAAGAAGCCACCGCAATCAGTTTAAACTCACCCCCGTTATGCTCACAAAAACGTCTGGTTAAAACACTGAGCATCTAGTGGTTATGTTTCAATAGCCCGGATCGATCTGTTACGTAGGAGTGCCGATGACTCCGAAAACGTTTACAATCCGAGTTACTGATGTTACATAATTAGATCGCACGAGTTTGACTTAACTGACACTAACGATTACCATCCTTCAACCTACGAATGTACTACCCCCGGGTAAACCCACCTAATTGTGTTGCATTTAGTTTGATGATGAAACGCTGAAAACAAGCTTGTTTGCTGCGCGTTTTCTTCTCGGCATTAGTCCTTTTGGCTTTTCCAACCAAATGTTCTCTTTGCATCTATCGTTGGTGATTGAAGACTACAATCCGACGGTGCGACCAGTCAAAATGATCAGAAATGATCACCGTCTGGGACTCTGTCTGATGAAAATTAATACCGAGTGTTGCACGTCCATCAAAGACTAAGACATGTAGCATAACTCACTCTGATTTTGACTGCGTGGTGTCGACAAAGTTGGTCCATTAATTGATTGATTTCAGTTAGTATTCAAAGTGAAATTCTAGGCATCCGGTGTGTTGGATAGAAATGTATAGATGAACGCACGCGTTTTTGTTTGTTATGGACGCCGAACCTTGAGGCAGGTGCGCAAATTGGACGATATTAAAAGGCGAATTACTCTTTTCTAAGCATGATTACTGATACCAATTCCATCATACAAGCGTGAGAAATCCGGTAATAACGAAACATGGGTCTGACCTAACCACTGCTGTGTTCACAACTGTTAGTAAACTGAGATAGATCATACAAATGTTCACTTGCTGAATGTCACAGCACTTGGATGGTCGGATAGCTGTTACGATCAACAATCACAATGACCGTTACTCTAGTTTTACTCTACAATTTCTGAACATGTTCCAGCCTCAATCATTCACGCCAGCACTGGATGAACTGGTAGGTAGCTCGCACAGTCGGGTGTAGTCCATTTCTGATACAACCGTTCCAACCTTTTTTTGTCGTCTTATTGCCAAAACGACTATGCCAACAAGACGTAATCTATAATATCCAAAGCACGGACATTGTCAGTCAAACTATCTGAGAATGCAGTGCGTTTAGAGTAACCATAGTAGACTGTGCAAATATATCTCCTACGTGTCGAATAAGTCATGTAAGCTAACACTGTTGATATTCTATTTACAGGTGCAACTGTGAGACACAAGAAGAGACCAAGCGTGGTTTTGTTTTCACACTGAAAACAGAACCGTTACAGACAACATGGATACGTTGAGGTGGTAGATCACTCGATGCGTTTCCAAATGCTGGTCATCAGCTATTGGGAGAACGTTACGCAGGTGAGTGTAAGAAAGCACCTGATGTAGATAAAGAAAGTCTTCCAATGTATTACTGAAGAGCAAAAATAGTTTCAATGAATTGCATGACAGTACTGTACGTCGTGAGCACCATTTCAACACACATGATATATCGTAGGCGAATTGCCAATAATTTCAATGTCACAAGTCAGAATCTAATCAGATAATGTATGATCTCACAGGACATCAGGTATAAATTTGAGGTCTCATATCGTTCTGAAGGACAGTCTTTCTAAAGTAGAAAAACCTCCATAAGTACTTTCAATGCTTTCTCCTCACACGCTTATTTGCTGAAAGCCAGTTCACAATCATACTCATTTTAAAACGTGGACACGGAAAAGATCCACCAATCTATCAGTTAATGCCGTTGTTTTTAGTAGTCTGTAAAATACTTGAGAGCTTACAAAATGGTGATCCCCCGGGCAACGCAGCTGTCCCCGAATTTATTATTAAACGGATCAATGGCTTCCTCAAACAGTACTTGTTCGTGAAAAATCTGTCGATTACTTGTGACTTTTTGCTGAAGACTGCTCAACGCAGGATTGACCGTTTATTTGGTCCACCATGTTTTTTCAACTAGTTTTGTAAAGTTGATTACTCTAAACGGTTATGGAAACTTCATGGTCACGGCCTTGGTGAGTGACTATTCACGTGACTAAAGGTACTGTCTAATTGGACACATTTTCAAAAATTAGATGGGCTGACAATCATCCAAGTGGTGCGATGCCAACAACCTGTTTTCGCAAGGATACATCTAACGGCGCCTAATGTTCGCCCTTTTCGTCCTTGATTTACATGCCAAGGTCAAATTATCGCTGTTGGTTGATGTCGGTGATGAAAACTGACAAATTGTAGAGTGACCAGAAAGTGTGTTAAAACCACAAAACTACCAAAACGCTTTAAACAAGTGATTCATAAAGACAGCTTGTCATTCAACGTCGATCATTGCACAGCCGTGTTAAATAATCGTCAAAATGGAGCTGACTTCTACTTTGACCAAACAACACCATTTCCCATCGACATGCAAACGAATATAATAGAGATAAACAATTTCAGTTTCAAAGACCATAAGTGACATTGACTCGTGAAAAGAAGTTACTTTTTTCTGTCAACGGAAGTTATCCTGAAAAACACGTGGGAAAGAAGACTGAAGAAGAATCGCTCCCACTGTTCTGATATGATTCAAGCATACCAATATAAGTGATGAAAGCCAGTGGGTTACGGCATCTACGTCCGCGTGAAACAGCTCGGGACACTAGTGCTGGATCATTGCCAAGTCGGCAACAACCGATCTTTTTGAACAGACGAACACAACGTATTTTGAAGTAGCTGGTTGAATTTTGGTTGAACAGCATTTGTTGCAAAATGCTTGTGTGAAACACTGTGTAAACTGGCCGTGACAAACTCATACAGTCACTCTATTCGATACAAAACTACAAGGGATAAGTACGATTTGCTTCTGTCGTTTCACTTCAGTGTCCAAATATACCAATTCGACACACTCCAGACCGGTATGTTTGGTATACTTAAACACTAACTTATATACTACTGAATCCATCAATTCAGGGGTCGAACTTTACACTCCGATATATTTGTACAGTTGACAAGACTGTAGGCCCAAAAGACCATCTACGGGGTTCCAATCGAGGAAACACCTATCATTTCAAAACTTCAATCCCTCAAGGATTTGATTTCACTCTATTGATAGTTGACTCAAGAAGTAAGAACATTTTGAAAAAATGAAGGACAACAGAAATTGTGCTCGCTGTGGCCATTAACGTCAATGGTACGCTAATTCCATGACAAGGTCACCGAATCATCGAGCACCCATTGATAAATGGGTGAGCTGAATTACAATTCCTCAGCCCAACGTTCATGCCAGAGGTAGATCCATATATCAAGCTACTTCGTATGATTCTTCTTGCCAGTGGAGCAAACTATCTCTTACTAAGCGATAAGGACTTTAGATTTTCTTTTGTGATATTCAGTGTTTTTTCTTGTGCTGATTTAACATAGCAAACCCATTCATTTGCATATGCCTCAATAACGAAGTTTTATTAGGGGTTTGTTGCAAATCTTTGGTAGAGGTTTTGAGGGTGAGTGTCAGGCTGAGTCTGCAAACACTACTTGTTGTGTCGAAACCTTGTCGTGAGGTTTGCTGTTTGTATCGTTTATATAAAACGGTTTGTCGCCTTCATTGGTTCTCCGGAATCGTTGTTACTTAACCTTCTGAAACGGTCCGTTGCGGTTATTGCCCTCGATAAGCGCTGGTATGTTCAGTTCCGTCGACTGAATGGTGTGAAACTTCCCCGGTTTTAGAACTGATCATTAACCTCCTCACAAAATGATGTACAAAGAACAAGTGCTAATTGATGTGCTACTTAATCAGAGCTTCATCACATATCGATCAGTTTTGATCCAGAGTACGAATAACTAAACGTTTGGTTGGCGGTAATGCGTCATGCATTTTCAACTTGTATTTAAATGACGTCTACGTCACCACCGGACTAAATTTACTCCAATCCTTCCGTACGATGACATTTTAAGAACCTGGGGAAACCGTACACTACTGTCACAATTAGATTCACTGATAAGTAGTTCGGTAGATTTGATAATCTAGAAAAGACCCATCTGCCTGGATTCGAACCAGCGACAAAAACAACATGCACAAACGCGGCAAATGCTCCACCAGCTGAGCTACGAAACCACGCCGGAAACTCAGAAATTTCACATTCGCACCTAGTTACCCACCTGATCAATTGTGTCACATGGAATCCACCAGATGATCCAGCCGATTTACTGCCCAAGTAGGATTTCTCGATCAGTTCACGCTGGAATCCAGCAACGTCACCGATGAGCACTGATACTGAATTACTGGTAAGTAGATTAGATTTGTTTTTCAAGATTACTTATTTGAAGGCTAGTCAGAAAAAACTGCTTTTAATAACTTATATCAATTTTTCCCCAAATTTGCGAGGACTCACTCAGACGAACTTGTTAGTAAGAGAAATGAAATTAAAAGTTGGGTTGACCCTACTTTTTCGCTGGGTGTACGTTATGTAAGTGCAGTCAAGGATCTCGACAACTAAAAGGCATCTCAGAAATGGAGGTTCTAAAGCAGAAAATATTTTTTCGTTTGTGGACGATAACATGAACGTGGTTTTTCCAGATATTTACCTTAGAAATGGGTAGGCCGATTGATCCGTTGATACACGAGACTAATTATATTCAAGGAACCGGATACATGCCTCGAGGACTATTTAAGAATTTCTGAACAGCTCGTTGATTTAGGGTATAAGCATTTCGAGGGTCCGCAAATGTAAAGATGACACTGTCAGGCTATCTTCCATTAACCGAATGCTTTTAAATTTGACGATAACTTGTAGTGTCCACAAGTATAAAATCTGTAACTTACCACTTCGATGAATAATCCTGAAGAAATTTTTCAATCAGTAAGCTCTGAATTATTGCTTTCGGGATTTCGCTTGTATTGGTCCTTCAAGTTAGCAGCTGAACAGCGTAGCAGCAGCTGTATTGTCCACTGAGCAGTGTCTATTGATTTGCACGCCTTGGAGTTGCAGTTTGTCAAGCTGTGATTCGGCAATAAACTGGTCTCCAACGTTCGCTCAAATTGATGCGCGTGAGTGCGGAAAGGTGGTAGGCGCGCGCGCGCGTAACCACGTGACACAAGCCTCCGCAGCCAGACAGGTTTTGTGAGTTCGTCATAAGATAATCCGTTTTAGCATGCATTTGCCCAATCATCGTGTTACTAACACACGCCCTGTCGACCTGTTTTCCATCCTGTCCTTCTATCACCCGCAAAGCTTCGCCGAAGCCAGCTCAGTTTTTTTCTTTTTCGACCAGTTTCAGAACCAAAAATTGCAGAACAAATGAACTGTGTGCATTGAGTTGTGGACAGATGTTATTTGCAGAAAGGAAGATCGAATTTTAGGACTCTGTTAAGCTATGGTCAGTGCCCTTAGAATAGCGGAGCACCGTTGCATAAACGCACGAATTGTTACTAAAAGGTACTGTACAGATGCATTATGAATTTCACACTTTCGGTTATAGAGCGGCTACGTTTTCTGTTCTGAATTGTATGGCGGATTTTCCATAAACCGAACGCAAAGAAGTCGACATATGGATTGAAATTATAGAGTACAAGTAATGCTTAATTGTGAACAGAGAAAATATTATTTCGGAATGTGTAAATTTGTTTACTGTAATGTCAGTCAAGTCGAACGTACGCTTTATTGACCTAGACAGGTGAATCGGCAGCTTTCAAATACTGACAGTGCGCCAGCAAATGAAAGATAATTGACCCAGTAGGTTTTGCTGACGTAGTGACACTTGGTATGTTAAAACTTAGGTTCATAGGCATGTAACCTGGTACGGGAGGGATAAACATCTCTGCTTGTGTGTCTCTGTTTCAGTGCCGTCGGGAGAAAATGATTTAAAATAGAATGAAATGTAAATTCAGTGAAGATGCTGACTAGAAACATTTAAGGGACAACTAATGGAACACACTAAAACTATATTCCTTCACACATGTACATTTACCGACCTGCAAGAGTGAGCTGGTATAGCGATTAGGAAACTTGTAGTGCCAGTTATCTCTCACGTATTTGTCGATCGAGTACTAGTTCAAGATTCCCAACCGATGCATTCGCGACTATAGAGCAGAGCGACGCGTTCCAACGTTAACAGACCCCAAATGTGAAACAGTTCTGTTTACAAAATAAACTGCTGTTCCATTACTCAATTTCAGCAAGTAGTCTCTTAAGCATTCATCCTTATTTAGTAGGAGGAGATGTGCCAGTAGATGGCCTGAGTTGAAGAATATTTTTGGTAGGTAAGAATTAGATCTTCCCTGAGTTATCCGGAAGTAATTGAGAATTGGATTAATTCTGCTAGTCTTTCCGTGTAGGGGGTTTTCTGAGTTCCATAATTTTTATAGTGGCTAGTCTCAGAATACTTTCAATAGGTGTAACTTCTTTACCAGCATAAAAACGACAGGCCTGTATGTTCATTCCCAGGTGTATGCGGATTATGGAGGTGAAAGTAATAGAAAACATTTCAGGGTGGAAGGTTCTACAAATTCGTCCCAGATGGTTTAGGGTTATTTATACCTTCTTAGCTATGACAGCACACTTTGTAGACAAACTCAAACTGTCTGTCACTACGGTCTCTGGTTCTCTTTTTCATGCCGACATGGCATCTTTTTGTCGCCAAGGTAACAGCCAGTACAATTTTGATTACGAACGCGTATGACATCACACTTTTTGACACTGGACGGCAAGTTACGATCTATGGACCATTGGTCCAGGCAGTTCAAATAGTTCTGTGGTGTTATCACATCTTTCGGATAGTGTAGGACTCACTACAGCTTTACGTGATTAGCGTAAGTCATCATGGGCGGTGGGCGGTTCACAAACTAAACAATGAATAGTTGGTACCATAAGATGGGTTTTTGCGGAGCGCGACCGTTGGCAAGCAACCGCTCCAAGAATTGGTTCAAGTCCCGGCAGTGGCGATGATATGCACTACTGACGACTTCTAATGAGAGTGAAACTCGAGTTTACTGCTTCTTTTCGAAAGGGGCCGACTGTATAGTTTATGGGAATGCGACAGCTGCGATCAATTGTGGATGATGTTCAAATTGAAATAAACCAAATCCCCGACTACTTATCAGTGTTGACCTTGACCCGAACGTACTTTCAGCCAGACGCTTCTCCAACCATGTGAGTAAGTGCTCACAGGGGCCACTAACAGTTTCAGTCGAAATGAACTATAAATTCCAACTGTCTCGAACTTAACCAATGCAGAACAGAGTGCTCTTGGTTTCATCAAGAAGGATCAATCGATTCACGTCACTAAGGCCGATAAAGGTAACATCACTGTGATTCTTAACCAAGAAGATTACCGAAAGAAAGTGTTGGAACACTTAGTTACTGGACCGTATGAAGAGATAAGTGAGCAGAAGGCCAACGCACTTCTTAATAAGGTCAAGGCACAGACTAGCAAATTCCTTCGAGGCATTAAAGAAAAACTTGGGCAGTCCACGTGGTTCATACTCAATCCAAAAAGTAACCGTCCTTCGCGTTTCTATGGCCTTCCAAAAGTACATAAGACAGGAATACCCATTAGACCTATTGTTGACTACACTACCAGTCCAACTTACAAGTTGGCCAAGTTCATCAGTCGCATAATCAAGCCGTTGGAAAACAAGCTGGTAAGCAACGTTAAAGATTCTTTTGACTTTGTTGACAAACTCGAACACGTGACATTATGTAGTGACGAAACTTTTCTTAGTTTTGACGTGACCTCTCTCTACACTAGTGTACCTGTAAAATTTAGCATTGATGTTGTTAAAGAATTATTGGATAATGATGACTCTCTTGGTGCACGTACTAATTTATCACCTTCTGAAATTGTATCTGGTCTCGAACTTTGCTTACACTCAACCCTGTTCACATTCAACAAAAAACTATACAAACAAACCGATGGTGTGGCAATGGGTTCCCCTGTTGCACCTACAGTAGCCAATCTATTCCTCGGACATCTAGAATCGCAAGTGATGAGTGAATTTATCTGCCCACAGTTTCTTAACTCAAAATGCAACGGTATTGTATTCACATTAGAAACTGAAACTGAGGAGCGCTCACTTAGTTTTCTAGACTGCCTCGTGAAAGTTGATGAACAACAGAGATTTCAGGTTGCTGTGTACCGCAAACCAACTCACTCTGGTCGGTATCTCAACTTTAACTCGTCACATCCAATCGGCATGAAGAGAACGGTCATCAAATCCCTCATTAATAGAGCTAATAAGATCTGCACTACTGAACTCTCGAGAACAACAGAAATTACTCACATCAAAGAAATGCTTGCTGCTAATCAATATCCAAACGCGTTTATTGAGAATACAATTAAGCGCATATCAACTAAGGAGGAGACCAAAACAAACAGAAATTTCAAGTTTACTGTACAAATACCGTATCGTGAACATACGTCTGAAAAAATTCGCTCCATACTTTCTGAGTATGATATACGGACCGTATTCCGGTTAGACAATACCTTAGAACGACTGGTGATGCATCCGAAGGATCCAGTTTCTATAGGTGACCAGACAGACTGTGTGTACGAAATCAAATGCGGTGATTGCAATATAAGTTACATTGGAGAAACAAGCAGACAATTGAAAGTACGTGTTGCCGAACACAAAAGGCACACGAGGTTTCCTCCTAACGATGCACTTCAACTTCGCAAACTAGAGAACGATTCGGCCATCGCACTTCATGCACTGTCCGAGAATCACAACGTATGTTTTGATCAAGCCCGAGTGATTCACAAAGGTCTACCTTCCCATGCGGAGCGATGCTGTGCTGAAGCCCTCACGATTTACACACAACACGCCTGTATTAACCGCAATGATAGCAAACCCCTATCTGCAGTGTGGCGTGGGTGGATAAACAACATCAGACACAGACGAGTCTTATCAACACCAGTCTCACCCCCACCTAATAGGCAAAGGATTAGGCCAATCAGTTCAGACGCAATACAGAATGACCTAACCACGACAAATCCCATGACCTCTGTTCCTTTGTTAATGTGATTTCGATTACAACACTCCTGAGGAAGGCCACCCGAGGTGGTTGAAACGTAGAGTATTACAACTTGCTCGTAACGTTGTGTTATTCTCAATCCATTTATCAATAACTATAAATTCTATTTATGGCTCATTTCTGACTGTGAAGACTGGATTCATGCAGACATCGGAAAACGTGGAATAACAGAGGAAGAGGGCGACTTGGTGAGAAGAAATAATTGTTCTTCCCAAGGACATAGTTGAAGTCGTAGAAGTAAATTTAGGCTATGCCGACTTCAAAGCTCGAGTCGTGTCAACTAACAAGAACTAATTAAATGAATAAATTGTCATTGGAATAGATGATTTCAAGTTACGAAAGATCTGCGAAATCTTTCAAAAAAATTGGATGGAAATAAGAGCTGAACAGTGCATCGAGAAACTAGGCCCACAAACATTGATAAGTCGATCAACTACGTGCCGTAAGTAGAAGAAAGAATGTTTGATACGGAAGACTGTCACCCTCCCATTGATGTAAATATCACTAATACGAAGATACCACAATATAGTTTCACTTCAGTTATCTAGTAATTGCAGGAATATGAAGCAAATTGAAGTTTAATCTCCTACGCGAAAAAACTATCACCATTGGCGCTATAAAAGCATTCAGTGATAATTCTAGTCGCCAGACATTTCCTGTCACTCCAAGCCATTGATTATTATACCTGTAGGCGACTGTTAAGCTTAAAAATCGATACGACAAGTGTTCTACCTGAATTTATGCATCTGAGGTCTATCAGAGTCAAAAGAATGTCTTGGTGTCAACTCGTGATGATTCTGTAATGAATAACGTCAAGCAAATGCAATAGTGAATGGGAATAAATGTATATTCAAGATAGTCAATCCGAGGAAAATAGACCACCGACATGTAGCGTCGTAATAATAAAATACTGTAGTCAACTCAACGAACCAAGTGTGCTGCAACTGATAAGTAAACGTTGGTCAAATGGTGAGAAGACGAGACAAGTAAACATGTCAACAAAAGTTACACTCTCCTTGCGTGGAATAGGTATGGTGCAAGGCGCAAAATACAGTTTACTCCTGGTTAGCATACTTCAATGAAACCCCATCTTCTTCTGGTCGGCATAGGTGCCGAACGTCACTTCCAGTGATCGCGCTGGCTGCTCCTACAATAGCCCCCAGTATCAGCCCATCAGCGATATAAGGAGATAGGAGCGTATCCAACTCTCGCCATCTTTGGCTAAAAGGATTGTCGTCCACAGCCTTCGGAGTCGAAACAGATGAGTTGTTTTCAAGAAAAAGTAACTTACTCAGAGTGAGAGCATATTGATCATCAAGGCCAGCTGTCTGTCTGATCAAATGTCTACCGTTAGAAACCCGTCTCGATTTCTACCAGTGTTGTATGAAGAACGTCGTCGAAGACGAGTTGTTCTCGCAGCGTCACCACCAGAATCCTTTTTGTAGACCGAATAATTCTTTTCCACGCACTACCCTAATGGTTTGCTTTCGACGAATTGAAGATCCAGTCATAGCCATGAGTGAGAAGGATTCTAGCGGTTTTTGTCCTGATTCCAGACTCGAAGTAGCACGTCATTGTCCTTTTCTGATCCTGTGAAACTTGTACCATTGACGCCATGTAGTTGTTGTGGACAGCTTGTCCTGGCAACGAACCGATTAAAGTCACACAAAAATGAATCAGTGTCCAGTGAATGCGCTAATTCAATATGAACTGCCGTGCTATTAAAGCAGGTGAAAATACAACCATATCACTTTTCTGTCGCACGTTCCCACTTTACAAACAGAAGACCATAGTAGTCTACCCCGGTTAATGTAATGGGATCTATTGGGTCGTGGCTTTAGTTACGCGTTCCATCGAGAAATCAGAAGAGATGCGGCAACACCGTTTATCGGAACAACGTTCCAAAATTAAGCCACAAGGTCTCTAACCTTATACGATCAAACGGTCAACATACATGACAGTCAGACACGGAGCGAATCAAATGGAATGGTCATATATGGCAGTCAAGGTGTCACAGCAAATCACGTTACAGAATGCATCAGAAAGCAGTGCAAGTAAACACAGTCCAGATGGTACACAGGCGTTCGACCGCACACCTGCAATCTGATTTGCTGAGTGGAACCATACTCACCACCCACTACCAAACCATCCAAACCGGGCCGGGCGATCAATGTTGCGTGATGCGTTCTGGCTGTTTCGTTGGGAGATGCGCCTCTTAACAAGATCCACATTCACTTCAATCCTATCTATCGGTAGCGGTGCCACGGCTTGTTGACACGGTAGTACAAACCGCTTTCGGTAGTGGTAGCAATTCCTCAAAACATTTTTCACGGCCGTGTTCCCGAACAGATCCCAAAACTTCCCGCGTAAGAGAAAAATAACGTGACCAACAACCTCGAGGAAATGTTAGACAATTATAGCTGTCACAAAGCGTTTTGTTGGTAATAATAAAGGATACTTAGTCACAAAGAGTAGGTTAGCATTTTGCGATCTCCTCCCAACACGCAATTGACCACTCAACAGGGATTAAGCCGTAATAATCAAGTATTGTAGTCAGCTCAGCAAACAAAATGTACTGCAATAGATAAGTAATCGCTGGTCAAATGGAAGAGAAGGCGAAACAAGTAAACAAGCTATGTTGATAACAGTTGTTTACCATTTCTATTCATCATGTTATTGCTGCTAATTTGGTGAAATAATTGTCCACATTTCAGAAATGATAATCGGGTATTCTTAACTCAACACCAAAAATTAAAATACCAGCAGCTTTGAAAATGTTTGTTTCGAAACGTCCTGAAAATGTTTGACAACGATGTGTAAAATGAGAAAATTACCACGTCTTTGCACTACACTCTGCCCAAAATTGGCGTAGGTTATCCGTTTTCATGCCATGTTTACGTAAGTTCGTTTTTCGTACATGAATCAGTCACCACCTGAAAAATCGCAGGTCTGTGACTATCTGAGATGCAAAGCGTACTAGCCTTGTGCAAAAAGATGGATGTTTATCGAGGCCTGCAATGGTCTCTCTTGAACGTTCTTCATGATAAATTTCTTAAGATAAGCATTATTAGAAAATATATTATGTGACGTGCTTAGCGTCAATCCTTTCCCATCTTTTGTGCAAATTATTCTGCCGTATGAGTCATGCAATGTACGTACAAGTCCCGTTTAAAACTAATCGGTACACAGCTGCAGAGATGTAGGTAGTACACACTCCATGTTTCCTTCCTATACACACTTCACTTTAAAGATCCAAGTGATCTGCATTTTAGTGCTATGTCTAAAAATGAAGCTTGGTCGTTAGTTCCTTGTCTCGGAGTGAACACAATGTTTTCATGTGCCTTCTTCAAAACGGTCAAAACCCTCTGTAAATCTCCCGTTCTGTCCACTACGCAGAAAAACAGTATTCACATATCATCGATAACAACTGCTCGTTCTGGTAGTTTCGTCCAATTCGTTATTTTCGAGCACGCTGACGAAAATGTTAACCAGCGCCAGGCCTAACGGCGGTGATAAAGCTCAACAGTGAACTGAACCTTAATGTTACTAGTGCAAAACACTACTAACTCCATCAGCTTAGGTAGGCCGACGTTAATCCTGTGACTCGTTCTATGATTTTTTTTCGTTTTGACCTGAAGGAAGTTGTTCGATAGGGATATAACGCTGTCGCAAAATCGTTTTGTTCAGATACAACGGCACCTTCACCCTTGGCGACAAAAGCGACCGAAACAAAAGCAAGAAAACTGATCCATTCGGGCAATTTCCTTTTGTGAACCCTGAATAAAAGTACCACGTTACTGAAAGTGGTGGACAAACAACCGTCGGAATAACAAAAAGACCTGCTTTAATGAGAGTTGTTGAAAGCTTTGCTTGTTGAGGGTGTAGTGGATCTAAACACTATACAAAATTCAGGTACGAACACAAGA
>JTDE01000987.1:14926-34295 GCA_014338405.1 Paragonimus skrjabini miyazakii | reverse complement strand
ACAATCAGAATTTTGAAATAGAAAATAGTGTGGAAAACGTTACAAGGGTTAACAAACAAACAGTAGTAAACCGAAAATGTGAACCTAACATAGGTTTTCATTAAAATTTCATCACCCGTTGAACTGTTTCCAGTTGCTTCACAAAACTTGAAAACTTGGCGATTAATGTTGTTCTGAGTATGTCGTCTTCGAGCTAAGTACAACACAGTAAATATGAAAATGATTGTCAAGGGTTGCGCGAAACGCGAAACGCAATATACTATGAATCTAGTTTCATTTACCGAGTACGGATGTGGATACTGTGATAACGCGCCACTTGTTCCAGCAGCGTCGGACCATAGTAACTTGGGTGCCTGAATGAAAGGCTTCTGCATGTAAGTCTTGGTGTTTCGCAGCTAGATCCTGAAAACTTCCACAGCAGTCATGATGCGACATTTCACATCGTTGGTGTCGAAGAAACTGTAAGCAACACTAAATAAACACACAGGAACTGCAAGACGGTACATCGTGCAAATGACGCCACGCAAGCTTGAGCAGGCTAAGGACCAACTGTCCGAACTGAAAGGCCGAATGCCTCGCTCCAGTCAAACGTTCACAAAGCCAGGGCTGCAGTCATGTTAGACTTCTAGTATGATGATGTGCTTCCTCAATATCTGGGCAGTATAAAGACAGGTTTACATGTCTTGTCACGGTAGATCAACAAGAAAGTAATTGTGGTAGGCTGAAGCATGTAGCTGCAGGTGAATAATACATGACAAATAACCATATCTTCAAATCCACGAGTCGATGCGACCAGGAATAAGTTTTCATTTAATAAGTATGTGTATGTCTTATACCCCCCCCAGAAAACCGGCAGTATTACACATCATCGCGCTTTGATTTTTCCCCCACATCTGGTTTCCTAAATCGGTGTTTACCCACCTGTTCTGGCAGGATATTCACCAAGGTTTTCAGTCACAGAAATTCACCGATATCCACTGATTATAACCATCATTGTTAGCGTCCCTTCAAAATAGGCGGCTATTTATTTGTCATGCGAGTTGAGTCGTCCAGCTGGGCAACGTCGACTTTCACCTTCAAAAACTGGGTATATTCATATTGGGATTACTCGGTGGTTTATAAGTAACATAAGAAGAATTTATAAAACTTCAAAGCAAAGTCACAATAATTACATTAATGGAGTCACAATTGACGGAAGCAGACAAAAGGGATAATTTAATGGAGATATTACGGATAATGCTAGTTTGAATTGAATCAATACCATATTCCCGAAATAGACGTAAGTTCCTTCCTAAATGTCGGACCAAGATAGAAACACGAATAAACCAGACGGTTAATTGATTAGCAAGAGATCGCTCAAAGTACAGTGAAACTGATATGTCCATGAACCCATGCACTGGCTGCGTCCGTACAAAACGAAACCGTTGAATCGCGCTGGAGCCCTGTAGTATGCATGTGTGAACTGCGTGGTAAATTCTAGTTGACCTGTATTTTGTAAATGGAGTTCTCAATAGCGGTGACTGAAAATTAATTTTGCATTGCCTGCACATGTGATAAAATCGCACCAAACGCACTCGCTTGTC
The DNA here is from genome assembly GCA_014338405.1 of Paragonimus skrjabini miyazakii. Taxonomy (NCBI): domain Eukaryota; kingdom Metazoa; phylum Platyhelminthes; class Trematoda; order Plagiorchiida; family Troglotrematidae; genus Paragonimus; species Paragonimus skrjabini miyazakii. The sequence continues at coordinate 32,712 of JTDE01000987.1, read as the reverse complement.
ATCCAACTAAATGATTTTTCCTGACTATTGTCCTCGAAAGTAGCACAAACAGTAAATACCAATATGGAATTCATATGCTATTCAAGCGTTATTACTGAGTATGTTAGGTCGTCTAAAGCCTTATAAGCTCATAGAGAGCATATCCGGAGGAACACTGTTTCCTATCTATTTGTCTGCAAACGACGTCTATCTTCTCTGATTTTGTTAACTTCAGAACAAAAACTATCACACTTCTGTAAATTTAGTGTACACAACTTTTAGTGTTCCTCTGCCCAAGTCACATTTCGCCCAATTTCGTCTCGTTCCTGCACACCGTATGCTAACGGATTGCCGAAATTGACTGGGTTTGATCGGTCTCAGCAAGGCTGACAGCTTGAAATGCATCAACCTTGTTCGACTCGAACAGCACAGACACTGTTTAGTGCGATCAAGTACACGGTACAACATGTGTATTGAGCTGGTCATACCACTTTGATCGAATGTTGAAGGCAATCGTAAAGATCGATTAATCAAATTCTTTTTCAGTGTTTTGTTCGCGGATTACAGAGGTGCTATTTCCATCCGATGTATTCACCAAAAATGCTAATGTATAAACATCGAATCAGTGAATAGGCAGTTAGTAAACACTGCTAACGAAAATAACCTGTCTAACACATGCTATTTTTCCTTGGCGATCAAAATGATGCCAGACGTCCACAGGCAGAAGCACAATTATCACATGGCACTTTCAGCCTGGCAGCACAGCTTGGGGAGTAACACCACCGAGAAGATCGATAGAATGTGATAGTAATGCAGTTTGACTTTTCAAACCCGCAGTATGTATGTACATTATACACTACACCACTGAACGTCTGATGTCAGCATCTAAAAGCAGCATGCTTACAACAGACATTCCTGAGGTCGGAGTGAGAACTGTGCTAGGAAAGGATGGTCATTCAGTCTTTGCAACTCGAATCCACTTAGCACCACTGGACGGGGATCACGGAAAGGTTAAAAATGCTAGAGATATCTTTTGGGCCGTTCAACGACAGCATAATTTTGAAACACTGAGTTTCTTTGAGCCATTTGAACAGAATAGTCAAAAGACAAAGATTTCGAAATGAATTCATTTCGCACACTGTCGTCAGTCAAAAATATATGACTAGCAGAAAACAAAATCAGCAGGATAAGTGAAACGATTAAAAGTACAAATCGGGTTGGATCGTGATCGGCAATCGCGACTAAACCCACGGTAAACAAAGGTTGACAGTTAGTTGTTTTTGTTTGCATAGGACCGGCTGTTGATGGCTGATCAACAGTGCTTCAACATACTTGAAAATTTGTGAGTTGTGGGCACTTATCAAAATCTTAAGCGAAAATGTAATATTGACTCTGTGACCTGCGAGTGATAAGTGCCTTGCAATGAAAGAAGCGGCATTTCGTCCTCGCTGTGTGTTACTCAGTGGTAGGTAAGTTAATGCAACACCCAACCACTTTAGAATGTGCTTCTTAGCCCTAGTTTTAAACATTCCCTCTGCTCTACCAACTGCAACTGCATGAAAGCTGATGGATACAGTGACTGGTAAAAATCATAGGGCATTGCTTTTTGACCGGGGATAGAAATGACCTAGTTGTTTATGAGAGCAGGACAAGCGTTGCTGAATTATACTCACGTTTCAACGCGGCACTGACCATCCTGTCAGTGGTGTTCAACAAACTTTCACCTTTCAGGGCGAGTTGCAGCTCCCGCAGGAGTAACGTTGCTCCATTTTCGAATGAAACGTTCCGGGAGATTGTTAGCAGGAAGCGTTTCATGCAACACTATTTGTTCAGCTTCTAATCTATTATTGGAGCGCACTGTTGACAATCTGTGAACCAGTGTACGTACTAAAGACCTTTTATACGCAATAAAAGAAAAGCCTATGAAGTACATGCATTGTCCGCCCTATGTTGGCTTACGGTTTCAAAGTGGTTGGGAGTTGCATTAACTCACCCGCCAATGAATAACATTCAGCGAGGACGAAACGCCGCTGTTGTTATCGATCAGGCATTGACAATCGGTTCTATGTTAACAAAAACAAATAACTGTCAACCTTTGTCTACCGTGAGTTTAGCCGCGAGTACCACTCATGATCCAGCCCGACTTGTACTTTTAATCGTTTCATTTGTCTTGCTGATTTTGTTTTCTGCTAGTCACATATTTATGACTGACGACGGTATGCAAAATGAATTCATTTCGACCTTTATCTCTTGACTATTCTATCCAAATAACAGCTAAATATTTGTATGGATGACCGTCTGCGATTTTCATACACCATCAGACGGTGCAATTATCCTTCGACCTAATTAAGTCCATTACAGAATTTACAGCCGCCAGGGTGCAGCAATAAAACATATCCCAGAATGCTTACAACTAAAACATTCAGCATCGATTCATCAAGATCATTCAGCGCGTTAACCTCCTACCACTGGATTATCGATCAGCTGCGGTAGAAGAATGTACGTTCAGCTCCAAAGCTTCAAGAGTAGAATCAAGAAAATACTGGACTCAATACGACACCTCAACTACCTCTTCTCTCTCCAAAGGTTGACAGTCCGAAGTCAAAAAACGATCTTTCTGTGTGACTTCGTGGGGTATTGTATCGCGATGACCTCCTGACCATAACTCCAACACTGTACAAGACATTTCTGAACAGTCGGTGCAAGAGCCACTCAGGTTGTAAAATAATAAAAGCACTAAAAAATGACAAATTTGTTGATGATCTGAGATAGAAGCAGTAATCAAAGCGACGACTAGAAATGTTGACACGTGATTCAAAAGACCAAATCAAGAACACAGAATTGGAACCCTTGGCTTAAAAGGACATTGTGGGTACACTGACTTCCACCATTCCACAAACAGTAAAATGCTATGGAGCTTGCGCAGGACTCACACCGATATCGACCAGCAAATGGTGGGCAAATAGCTAGCATGAGAACTAGGAGCTACTGCTGACAATGCCAAACTTTACAAGAAAGGTGTCCAGAGACTCGTCAGAATTATTGATTCTATCAAAAACAATTTTGCTAGTAACGCACGCAGTTTTACCATCTCCTAAAGACATGAAATTAATTGATTTGAAAACAATTAACCAAGAGATGGAAGTCATATACCGTGTCTCTATATAGATATCTCCTGGACAGGTCCAAAAATTCAACCGCTCGAATTGTTCATCAAAACAGTCACATCTATTCGACCGAGGATAGAATCTGTTTGACGAGGTCCTTGAAAATTTAGACAAAACTGAAAGCAGAACTCAGATTTTTATGTGGGTTATAAGAGTGCGTTTGAAAGTACCTATCTTCGTTAATAATTCACCTGCACCAAGAATGGAACAGAACATTCTCAGGGAAGAATTCCTGAAGCTTTTAACAACGTTGCAGTCATTCGTTAATTCATATTGAATAAACTAACGATATCTTCCTGAACTTGTATAAAATTCGAAAGTGAGCCCTAATGATGCAATTTGCATTGTCACGCTCGAACTCACGTATCCCTATGAATAAGTCGGACAGAGAAAATGTGGAACAGAACAACAATGAGGAAGGCTTCATAAGACTTTTAACAATTTAACAGCGTTCGGCTAGTTGGAAAAGATTAATCTAAGCATTATTTATTGGTAAGCGAGGACTTGGTTGGTTTCAAGTTGAACATCATTCAAACTTCACCACAGTATTAACACTCAGGGAGACTTTCCAGCCAGCCTGTTTCAGAGAATAGCATTAGACTCGGGTTTCACTGTTGCCGGAGCTTGTTAACAGTGTGTAACATAGCCATGACTGAGATTAGAACTTAGGCCACACTTTCGTGTAGCCATCATGTTGACCACTGGACCATTGACTTTCTGCTGGGGACGACCAAATAGTCACTCGTAGATGATCCAACCACTTTGTTTGTCAGTAAGGGTCAGGTTGCCCGACTGTCTTGAAAGGAAACATCATAACTGTCCTGTTAACTCAAATCGATAGCGCGGCTATTAGAACTTACAGCACGGGTCAAAATCTCCGATCTCATTTGACTTGCTAGACAATGCTTTTGAAGGAGACTGGCCAGAAAATCCATCTAATTTCGAATGGTGCGGTCAAATGTGAGTGACGTTTCGCTTGTGGCCCAAGTATACTCAAATGTACCTGTGTGGAAATTGAAACACCAATGTAATGGAGCAATAATGGTTATGTAAGATTATATACGCGCACTACAGTCGTATGTAGTATATTATCTACGTTGAGACGCATTATGTCCAGCAGAATGTACGATACAGATTAAACACAATAATAGTCCTTCGTAAACAAAAACCGAACCATCCCCAGTTGACTTACCACAAATAATTTATCAGAGTAGCCATGAGAACAGGTCGTCAATTACGAATATGTTTTAACAAACGCCACCACATCACGTGAAACAAGTGATCTACCATTAAAAGTAGAAATAATTAACTTCCGCTAATTGTAAAATTAATTATTCGGTCAATCATTTTAGAAGTTTAACTCTTGTCCTCCATTATCGGCGTGCTGCTACTACCAGCTGGCGGTTAGCAACATGCTACACAGGCCGTTTCTAAAACGATATTATGGCTTAGTCTTATCGGATTTCGAATCAAAGTCGTCAAATGTCTTTCCGACAAACAGGCGAACCTTGTCTTTCGTAATCTAAGTTTCAGACTCGATTGAACTGAAAAGGTGCTCATCACGGATAAAAGGTCACAGTTCGATGAGATAGAAATGAATTTCCGGCATAACAAAATTGGACGCCGACGCCTCTGTACACAGCACCGTCATCCCTGTTCCAACTGTGATGCAGAGGAGTTGGTCAACACAGTTAAAATGAAAGTGCGTCTGAGAGTCTGAAAACACTGCCCAAGCTTGAGATGTTTTAAACAAATTACTACTTCAGTGCCGCATGCTGTTAACGTGAATGGCTTAGTGAGGATGTTCAAATCCTGAAGTTTGAAACGTCCCTCCGTTGTAGTGACTCCAATGACATGATGTGGTTTCGCAGCAACTACCCCATTTCGGCTCGTAAAATCATCACGTATCAAAACAGTACCAAAGTACGTCGGTCATCTGGGTCTGACTCACCGCAGCAACCCCGCCGAACAACAGCATGGCAACAGAAACCCTAGACGAAAGCCGTTCAAATAAGTGGGCAAGTGAAGCAACTGAGAAACTCCAAACGGAACGTTCCACCAAAATTCGAAACATTGTTCGGTAAGCTGGTCAGACTGACAAGGCTGCTTTGACAGAGGAAAGCTTTAGTACTCCAGATCTTCATGACAATCGTTTATAGACTACACCACGTCATATTTTCGGGTCCACTCATCAAACAGTGCAACACTTGTGTTCTAATCATCCAATTGTTAGTGGTCTAACAACTGTCATTCGGGAGCTCGGAAAACGTAGTGTAAGTGGTGCAGCATTATTTCAAGTCGTCCAACTAATTGCTCTACACATAGTTATCCACAAAAATGCTGACTGTTCGAAACCAAACAACTGCATTCATGGCTGCCGGTCTTTTATGGTTAAAATGTCGAAGCTAGTTCGATTACGATGCGGCCGAAAAGTGGATTCACGCTTTTCGTAACGAGCCTTAGTTCTGTGTTGCTCTACTTCGATTTATGCAAACCTACGCCCCAAAATTTTATACATTCCTAAGTCTTGAAATAGGTTTATCAAATGCAAAAATTTCAAGATCTTTTAACTAGATACTAACCCTTTGAACAATAGGATTTTCAGTTGTTTACTCAACACAGGGTCTGGAAAAACGGATTCGTGGCACATGGCTACAGTGTATCCTGAGCAAGCCATGTCGCTTACCTGTAAAGCAATTTTGGCTCAACTGTTTTTTACGTTTTGAAAACCCTGTAAATGACTGATAGATTAAAGTTTAACCTCACTATTGTCAAAAGTAGAGCAGGTTTAAGGCGCACTGTTCAATTCGTCCATAACTGGTCACTGTTTATCGAAAAGTTAACTTTAAAAAAACTACCGTGCGACAAATGTTCGAAAGGTGGGTATTGGATAGTCGCCTTGGTTACGCGCGTTCAATCCCTTGACACAAGACCAAGAGAAGAAATGCGTTAAAATTGAACAGCGTGCCAAAATCAGGCCACAAGGACTCGAAGTTTACAGGACCAAACGATTACCATACATGACAGTCAGACACAGAGCAAATCAAATGGAATGGTCATATATGGCAGTCAGGGTGTCACAGCAAATCACGTCACAGGATGCATCAGAAAGCAGTGCGAGTAAACACAGTCCAAATAGAGCACAGACCTCTCACCGCACAGCTGCAATCTGATTGGCTAAGTGGAACTATACAAACACCCACTATCATACTATCCGATCTGTGCCGGCCGATCGGTGTGGCGTGATGCGTCCTGGCTGTTATGCTTGGAGATGTGCTTCCTAACAGTGGGGAATGGAAATTTGATTTTTGTTTACAGAAATAGAATTTTCTATTTCTAAATGAAAGCTGTTGATTTCAATAACATGTTTGTGAAATGGTTCACTGATTTCAATCAATTGAAGGTCTTCATGAGGTGACCTGTTTATTTGCCAATTGCCCCCATTGCATTCTAGTTTTTGTACGCTCGATTGAATGCACAAACGCAAGACCAACTTTTACCGTGTTTCACTGAATTCGGATGAGTTTTTGGTAGTGTCACCAAAGTTACAGAATCCGCCAGAGGTAGATTCACAAAATAAGTTAAGATCTTTCGTGATGCTAGCTCCGGGGTTCGTACACCCAAGATTTCCCCAGCCTTATATTAGCGCGGATCGTAAGTCACAGTGAGAAGACGGTGAATCTGCAAACAAACTTTATTTATTTATTTACTCACCTTACACAAGCGGACTTCAACTCAACGACTAAGGGCGCTAGGGAGCTGGACGTGAGAGAACCTTCAGCACAACCGCACGACAGCCGCCAGAGAGGACGAATTTCAACGGAAATTCCAGTTGACCTTCAGGATTCAGACAAGTGTCAGCTTGGTTGTGTGGCATTCCCAACGGTAGTAGCTAAAACATTGTTATCCTAGTGAATTTAGCCTACAATGGTAGAGATGGCGCAGATTCCTAATATACTTACAAGTAAAACTGCGATACCTACGCCAACACACTAACTTTGATGATAGTGGTTTGTAGTAAGTTTACATTCACAAGGTATTGTGAACCAGGACGGTGGTTCTGGCGAGGCAACTCTCATGTCGCGGGGAGTCTAGGATTCTGGGACCGTCGAAGGTGATCTCATTACAGATCCTAAGGAGACTATTAGATCAGGGAATCCAGTAGAAACTATAATTTACAGTTGTGAACTGGAAACGCTGAGAATGAAGTAGTCCTGGAGAACAGGCTGCTTATTATCACTGGTCTAGATCATTCATTCAAACGGCGACTGTTCACGTGCTTCTGAATGTAACCACATTTTTTCAAATGGACATCAGTTAATTGATCATTCACTGGGTAAAAGACTGCCGGCTATTAACGTCAGCTCATACTTGTAACACTGAAATGAATTTTCTAGCACCCCAGATTCAAGCATGAACACGTAGCCAGATATTTCAGTCAGTATTAAACCTGGACAGTTCTTCTTCTGGCCGATATATGAATTCGAGATGTGTGTGTGTGATGAAAAATATCACCACAACAACGACGTCGATCTTGTTTCAGGTGTGATCCGCTTATCGTCTGTAAACATATGACGTTACCGAAAAGTTATTCTGGTATTCAAGTTATGCCTTGCTGGATAACTTATCTACATACGAAGAATTCCATCAAACATTTCACATATTTCAAGACAACTCGGTAATTTGAACAACACTACAATCATCATTAAAGGTGAATTCTTGAGCATCACTTTGTTCATCGCTTTCAATTACTTACGCGAAATAATATGAAAACATGTGAACATGTGAGAGTCTGTGGGCAAAATTTCCTGATTGATAAATCGTCATTTAGTCATGTGATTGAAAATAATGATAATAGATATAAATGTAAATGTGAGATGGAGACAAAAAATAACAATAAAGCAATAACAATAGGAAGAGAATTCAATTTATGTGGCGTATTGCCGAGATAACAGTAGGTTCAATGCCATCTATTTCGTACAGTATAACGTTGGTTTTGTACGGTCTATGACAAGCGTTTCATATGGTTTGTACCTCTGAGTATGTATAAGCTTCGTGCTGTGTTTGTACAGTCTCTAAAAGATACAAAACCCTGAAGCCCCAATGAAACTTATATTATCAGTGATGAACTCAATTTATCATGATCTGATGAACTGGCTGGTAAAATTTCTCGAGCTGGTCAGGCACCATTTATGCACACATTTGAATATGTGGAAAGTTTACGCAATATGAACGTTGCTGTCAAAATGGTGACATCGTCTTTGTTCATAAACTTATTCTTGGTTGAAATGAATAACATTATTCATGACTACGTAATTATCTAAGGTCAGCTTTACTGGCGTTTCACTTATGTAAGCTTCTTACCCTATGCACCAATAACCTGTCGCCAGGTAGATAGTGTAAATTCTCGTGGTCCTGTTGGGCCTGTGTTAACCCACATTTCTCTGGCTTTTGTTGAGAAACAAGTACAAAACATCAATAGTTCAGTATATTTGTCCAAAAGATACGTTGAGGACGTATGTCTAGCAGGCAAATCGTGCAACCAAATGGAAACTCTGCGTACACATCTTGACAACCTTCACCCCAACATCAAATTTACCAACGAAATCGAGGAGGAATATCAGGCATCCTTTCTGGATATGAGACTGACTGGATGTGAAGATGGATCTCTCTCCAGAAGAATCTTCCGAAAGAAAGCATGAGCTGGCCAGTTTTCGCACTTTGACAACTTTGCATTAATCGCATACAAGCGCAGATTAGTAAGAAAACTATGCCATCAAATTCGTGAAATCGGCTTGGATAAGCATATTTCTGAGCAGCTTGGTTGTATTCAACAGATTTTTATCCGAAATGGACACACTACTAGCCTTACGTACAGACACTCTAACCCCCCCTTGATGCCCTAACAGCCATCACTATAATGTCGCGAAAATCTATGTTTATATCTCTATCCTACAAAGTAGATGATGCAGTACTCTTCATGGGACGCAGAAAGGAAGCAGTACAAAATCACCGTTATGTATAAGTCAATATCATAATGCCGCGCTGAATAACTCACATCTCATCAACACCGAGTAGAGATCGGATGCCCACATTCGCCAAACCAAATATTATTTTCGAATTTACCTTTACATGAAGTTTGCAGTACATCGGCCGGATAGTGAAGCTTTGACACACTCGAATCTCAGATCACCTGTACAAATGAATTCTGAGTACTTAAAGTGGAATTGCAAGATATGCAATTGCAAAACATCTGCAGGAGTCTGGCCAACGAATTGTTTCCGTAAAAGCATTTCGTGTGATCTGTCGAACAATGAATAAGCATGCCTTAGCTTTTGCTGGAACGCTTGCCAGGCACCGTATAAACTCACCGTTATGCATTCGGAAACAGATGGTAGTGAACTTATTGCTACCTCGGCAACATGTTACGCAGACTGAATGTTCTTCCTATTTCTACGGCCCTATCCTTATTTTCTATCTCCGTCTCACATCTACATTTATATCTATTATCGTTATTTTCGATCACACGAGTGAATGATGATTGATCACTTTGGAAATTTTACCCATAACCTCTCACACGTCCAAAATGGTTGTACATCGTTATGCGTACGTAATTGTGGAGAGCGAACGACATGGTGCTTAAACATACATCCTGAATTATGATTGCTGCGTTTTTCAACTCTATTTGGAGACAACATTGTTTCAAGTCAACAATATCGATATAAATAAGATTGGAGAATATAAACAAATTTTGACAGGATTGCATTTGGTTGTGTTATCACGAGTAACTGATCAACCGTGGTGATGATCATGAGCAAGATTCTATCCGGACAGGTCAGCCAATAAGTGAATAAATGGATAATCAGTTACTCTTTGAAGGCCACAACTGCACAACTTATGATACAGCTTGTCCCTCCACGCTGTATTATCTTTTTCCTTTTCGGCACAAAAATACTCTTTGAGCGTACGGAGACACTGCCTTCTCTCATAATGAGACCAAACCTATCTTGTTTGACCGAGTTCTGCAGGGATGAAAGCTGACTGAGGGGCAGCCTCTTCGCTCCTGACTTCAGAGGAGTGGGAACGACGTTGTGATGTTCAATCCATCAAAGCCAGCTAGGTTGTGAAAGCAGCTGAGTGACATATCTTCTGCACGTCGAAACCACAACTGAACGAACGGGCGAATGGGTTCAAACCGGAAGGTTGATTCAACGGTAAAATTAGACGTCTAAACAGATAAACCGGCCGTCAAGGTATTGGACTCGCATGAATGACGGTGAACGGCATGTTTGAATGTGTCAACGCTTCAAGAGAGTTCAGTGAGTGTATTGTCTCTAGGCCGATTTGGACAACTTCTCCAGGGAGTTCTGTAACGTCATGCCTCTGGCCGCCAAAATCAACTACACATTTCATTTCTTGTGTTGCCTTTCACTCAGATTACCTTCATTTCACCGCATACGGCTTCAATCTTCTCTTCCGAAATCCGCCGCAAGAGGATGAGCTCACTGGTGTAGGCGAAACCACTGACCATACTGTCGTTGAAGTGGTAGCATGGTTTCGACCTTTAGAGGATTGGCAGTTCATTTCATGACATGGAGAATAGCACGGGTAATAAAGGATCAATTCGAAAAATGTCACTGTGGGACCAAAATGTGGAACATGCGGCCGTGGTTGATGCACTTCAATGAGGATCAGTAATATAGTATGAAACAGTTGTGATGGTTTATGCATTTGAAATGAAAGCAAACACTTTGAGCAAGTCGAAAATAGCCGTATGTAGACAAAAATATGTCGTGCATGAAATCCAGATAGAGTAATGATGTAACTGTGAGGCAACCATCACGATATACAAATGGAAACTGAAGAGCACTCAAATGTGAATGCTCTTTCCAATATTTAGTGAAAATAACGTATAAACATTGAGAATAGTGCAACAGATCAGAGAATGTTTGATAAGGTTGGATTGTTCACTTTGCAGACAAGCCTGGGATGCGATTGACACTGATAGACTGAACAACCCTCGTCAACAGAAACAGCTTTACTTATCCTCTCGAATCATTTTCATTCATACGCTTCGAATTGTTGACTTTCGCACGCAGTTCAGACTGCGGGATACTTTTTCTTCTGTGTTCGGGTTGGCTAGGGACTAGGCCGAATGTACAATAGTAAGTGATATCATTCATCCACGTCTGGTTGAGCAGAAGATACTTTAGACCACAACTTGTTGGAGTTGTTTTTCTGGAAACCGCAGTTTCCCCTCTAGGCTTCCATAATTTTCCCGGGAAAACTGTGAAAGCTTCTTCTTTCTTCAGTCGGTGACAATGTTTGAATGGCCGTGTAATTGGACTTGTGTAATTATCTCTTAGCAGCATAGGCTCTCGTTACCTTAAGGGTAGGTCATCAGGCAACCACTCGTCGACTGTACTAAAACGACTGAGAAAAATTGACTACTCAGAAGTGAGTTTACATTCACCATTGTGAATAGATCCTAACTATCCTTTATGAATGCTTCGTTATTCGAACCAAGTTGAATCATCGCAGTTTGAGCCATTCACACTGTTCCCCTTCATGAGGTGTAGAGTCTTCCGGTAGTGGGAACGGAGCCTACATACCAATCTAGTGCATGTAATCGAGTCTGGATAGGCTCCATCGAGCAATTTCGGAAGTGTGACAGCAACCGGTGACGGATTTCATGTCGAATTGGACACGAAGGAGTCAGCTGGTCGACAAGTCTTGAGAGAGAGACCGACTCCTAATAAGTCTCACTGGAGCCAGCAATGTTCGTATGTCTACGCATATCGCCTGTGTTTATTGAAAGTAATTTTGTCTGAAAACTTGCGTAATGATTCTGCGCCGTCAAACGTTGTAAGTGGTCAACTGTCCACCTCATGTTCATCTCCATGTTTATGTTGATGGATCTACCCTTATAAGCCAGCAACAAACTGGCGTATTTAGCCACATTCTGTTCAGATGTACTCCGTTTGGTTTTCCGTTGTAACGTTAGATGCAACTGCTTCAGTTCTGGCGGTACTTTCATTTACTTCATACGCTGTTGCAGGTACTTTACAACGAGGTAAGATAATAAGCTTTCTCTAAAGTTGTGGAACTCCAAGCTCGTCAAGAGTTGCACAGAGATTGTCATGCTGACACCAGGTGGAGGTATTTAAACGCTCGAACCCCAATTAAACAATATCCGCTTATGTCTCCTAGGATTGTTTATATCAAGTAAAACTGTCCTAATAACTTGATCTTACTTTAATTGAGCTCTGAAATAAAACTGTTATCCTTCCACTCCAGGAAAAGCAACTTCACCAAGGAATTATTGCTATGCACACAAAAAGGTTGGTCCTTCTTGAGAGTAGTTTCTTATAGGATTTATTGTCACTGACAGGACTAACAAAATTCAGATTTTTGACAACAGTTCGATTTACTCAGCAAACCGTTAACCGAATAGATATGATCAGTATATTATAACAAAGACCTTTCCTCAGCAACTAAAAATTCGTTCTCAAATCAAGTCACATAATTAAACTGTTTACTTTCTACTACCTCACCCTGACACTATGAGCTAAACAATCTGCCTGATTGAATGACGAAAGTATGCTCTTATGTAGCTGCTTACTTAGAATTCATGTCTTTAGTTTTTTTACGAATGAACGTTATCACCGTCTGTTATTGATGAGTTACGTAAGGTGTACATTGCAAACCTCCGGCGAGAATTTGTCATCCAGACTATCATTCCAAACAGTAACTGGTGATAAATTCCCCAGGAAATAATAGAAAATGTAAATAGAATCAAACCTTTCACCAGTTCGACTGGTTTTGGTGTTAAAACGTCTATTTATGACGCCAATCTCTGATCGAGTGTTTTGTTTTCGGTCTTTCCCTATATTACTTATTCAGTTGACTTATATATGGCACACAGTTGTCTGTAAGAGACCCATTCGGTCACGGCTTGGTCAGAAAAACAAATTAGATAGACTGGTACAAATCTTCTCAAGAGCTGTTCGCCGTTATCGTGCAGTCTTTAACAAATTTACCTACATAACACACACTACAATGCAACTAGTTTATTTCCAAATGAACGTCACTGGTGACAATATTTCGGATAATGGATATGTGACGCAAGTTGATGTAACATTTGACCACCCGAAAGGTGTTGGACGACTATTTCCATGTAGATGAAATACAATTCACCCAGGGGAACAAAAACACACGATCTGTGAATAAGTGGGAAAATGGTGGTCCAAGTGCATTGCTTGCAGGAAGGTGTAAAAACCGTGAAACAGCTATTGTGTTCAAAGAGATTCTTACTTTGGGAGTTGATAAGCGTCTTGGGCTAAATGTGCATCTTTAGAAAAGGTGTTCACCTTTTGTGTCCACTCCAATTTGTTATGCAACGTTTCTAAAGGACATTTGCTTCAGGAATGACGGAATGCTAGCATAAAAGGTGCGGTAAAGAAAGGTTTTTTTGCTCCATAAAACTTCTCACTTATTCGGGACTATTGATGGAAGCGTTTTAAAAGATTTACCAGCAAGGCTGTCAGTCGACAAGCCACTTTCTCACAAAGTGCATGTTATGTTCGTTGCGTCTTCGGTTCAGTTATTGACGCCTTACAACTGATATCGTTTTCCTTGTTATATACCAGTATTAGGAATTTTCTATTATGCTGTTATAATTAACCTAGTGTTTCCAATGGACGAAGTAGGATCTGTGTTTAAGAAACTCTTGAGTCATACAGTTTGGAATCTGTCTCTATTATGTGGCTGTGTTGTAGAAACTGGCAACAGGCCATTGTGTTACAAAATACCGTCTGCAACTAGTTGGTTCCAGAGAACACATGCAATGTGCTGGACAGCTGTTTCCACGTTGCCGCACCAGACCTGCACTATGTACGCTGAAGAATTGAACTCACAATCAGTGGTTATTAGTTCACTACAGCAAGCTGGTCCCGAAAAATATCTATCAGAGAATTCTGATGGAATTTTTCCTCGTTTTTTTTCATTTCAGAACAAACTACACCTTATTCAGAACACTGTTCACCATTTCGCCGGAATGTGAATTTTACTAATGAATGCCTCCTGATTCTTGGAACGAATGAATACCGCGCAAAGTCGACTTTGTAAGCAAATACAAACAAACACGCCTATCGTCATGTATGACAAGAATGTTGTGCATGTTAACTGTGCTCCCATTGTTTGCTGCAAAAAGCGAATTAGGGCTGCATCAGCAAACGAAATTTCAGCACGCAATCTTATGAGTACTTCAGTGTAAACAATAAGTTTACAGCTGAAATGTAATATAAACGAACCACGTTCAACACATAAACATGTGTGTGTATCTGTGTGTACACTGTTTCTCGACTGGTTGAGTGCACGCATGTGTACTGTTTGTTCTAACTCATATTGAGAACTGGTCACGCAAACACTATACAGTGGGCAAGAAGACTACTTTGTTTGTTCGTTTACCTCCTTTCCCGGATTAAACCGGTAAACAGATGGAATAAAGTTCCATATAAATAACGAGATCACGTTTTGAAAGCTCGGCGTTGAACGCTGACATGTCTATTTTTAATCCATACCGGATTAGATTATATTTCATTAGTATATGTTTGACCCAATACTGTCTAACAAAAAGTTGTAAACGTTGTGCATGGTGCCCGCGGGTCAATCAAGGTTGTGAGATGATTCAGTGGAATTGGAACAAGGGAAGGCCACCAATGGAAGTGCAGTCAATCCCAACCGGTGGGGTCAAGAAGGAAACTATTTTTGACTGTCAGCAGTTGTGTCTTAGTACCGAAGGCTGTATGTCTATGTTATTTGGTTTGGTAAGTACAAGATGAAAATGTTTCATGTGTTTCCATCCGTATTCGCAAACTAACTTACACGTCAAAAGTGAAAACCAGGTCGTGTTTCCACTTCGATAGATTGGCCAGGATATCTTAGGCTGTTCATACTTCCACTGCAACAGTAACACTTAAAATCGATGCCGTTGATAGTTGCTAATTAGTGCATATCTTAACGACTGGTACACTACCATGAAATCAAAGCGGTTATAGCAACATTAAAAATCTTTTAAAGGATCCTTTCAAAATACTATTTGAATGTCACAGGTAGGCTATTTGATATAGTTCCCAATCTGATCCTGCTAAGAATGTTTTCATAAGCAGCTGAAGTCAATGTGCATTTATTTTGCGCAATCTTACAAAAAATAATAAAACGAATATTCTGAACTGTAATGGAAAGCACACAATAGAACCCGAATTAGAGATGGTGCTAGGGGTCAAACATATCGGAAGTTTATTTGAGTCTATGCTTGTAAGGCCAGCTGCAGTCAGCTGGCCACGTAATATTCAGAACAGCAGTATTGTTGATTTTTATCAGGACTGTAAACGATAAGACACTACTGGTGTTAACACTTGTAATATGTTCAGCAAATTCCACCCACATCAGTATTTACGTGAACGGGCTCCTCAGGCAAGTTGATGTAAGGTCCCTGGAACCTGTCAAAATTTTTGTTTTGTTTAAATGGTGTAACTTCCACGACTGGACGAAAATCGATAAACGAAAAGTTTACCAGGTTTACATCACAACTTTATGGATGGATGTAGCGCATGCTAACTGAGACCCAGTGTTCTTTGGCTTCAACTATTGTAACCGGCTAATGTGAACTCAAACGGTGCCAACCGGTTTGTTGTTAGTGTTTTCTGTATGCCCTGAAAAGCAATGAACCACTGTGCGTCCTGAAAACAGCTGTGATTCAGTTAATTATCTGTATTAAATGTGTGATGATCCTGGTTCGCATAATTTTTATAAGTTTGCTCTTTTGCATGGTATTAACCGACCTAGAAGTCCTAGCCTATATGCTCAAACCCTTACATACTGACGATATCACTTAGTTTGATGACACAATTTTCAAAAACTAACTGTCAATTTCGGCTAACAGCCGAACACCTAGACCTACATTTGACGTTTGTTTGGCTTCAGGAATTGTTTGGAGGATATTAAAATGCACAGTAATCCGTTTTAATGGTTCCACATTTGATTGTCTATCAGCCTCAGCAATTAGCGTTTCCGCGGGTTACTTTTGTGGATGGGACACAACCGGTGAATACGTGTGCGTCTATAAGCTCCTACTAAATCATTTTACCTGTCTGAGCTTGAGTTCGTTTACGTACCACGGTTATACTCATTGTGTTGTAAGTCAATGCGCGCATCGTTCGTCACTTGTGTACTAAAACCAAAAACATTGTCCAACTTTTACAAAAGTTGTCAATTTCTAGACCCATAGACCTATAAATGGAGAACGTGCACGCACTGCGAAACGTTTTGGAAGACATACTCAGTTAGAAGCAGTTGACGACGGACGCATCACAAAACCCAAAACGAATGACGCTGTAAGTTAGAATGCTTTTTTCCCCACTCATGTTTTGGTCTTATTAAACTATTTTTCTCAAATGGACATGAGCTGAATAATATTAGGAACTGAAAATTTTTGGTTAGTAATTAGCTCCCCGCCAGTCTCTTATTGTTCTTGTCTGGTGTATCAGAAAGATCAGTTGTCTGCGGGCGACATGGAAACAAATTCGGTTTATGTCGCAGTGTGTTAAACTGAAGTATTGATTGTATGAGATTCGGCAGTATTCGTACAGGATGTTTGCACACAGTTTAAAAGTTTCACCGACTGACTGCACTGTAAGTCATTTAGATAACACATCTAATATCAGAAGTCACCAAAAATGGTTGACTTGAACTTGACCGTTTGGTTTCTATATTTCCGCCTAACAGTGTAGTAAATGGATAAACACCTACCAACACTTCAAAACGACCTCATGAGAAAGGTCGTTTCACTGGTTGGTAACCCCATAAGATAAGAGTTATGATGTGAGAAGTGTTCAGTGGTTGAGTTTGTAAAGCTTTCTGACGAACGCCATCATCCATTGTGATGAAGAATTGTTCCACCAGAGAAGAACTGTATGAGAATTAGACCACCACAGGGTCCTCAAAATTCAAGCAGATTCGGATCTCAACTTTCAGACAGAGTCTCGAATACGATATGTCTTAGTTCCGTGGTCAGTTCTGTAGTCAGGTGCTGAAGACTCTCTGTAGAGAGAAACGTCTCTCCAAGCTAATACACAACGGTGGGTTGGAATATTCAAACAGATGCCCTACGAAATAAATGGTTTCAAAAATCTGATGTTCTGAAACTGAAAGATGCATTGGGTATTTGTCTGTACACACTGTTATTAGTTTGTCCGCTGTCACAGGATCAAGTTCGAACTTGAAGCCATCGCACTGAGTAGCCCATACTTTGCTGTTCACACACACTCTGCCAGAATTTATTCTGACTTTTACCCAATAGATGTAGTTTACTATCATGGTTACATTGCTTAAATCTCAGAACGGCGAAGTGGAGTCCAAGAGTATGACCGTGATCTAGAAGCCTAGTGTGTAATGACTGACCATTCTAGTCTTAAAGAACGTTGCGGGAAATCAAAACGATCAATCGTTTGTGCTTTGTACTCATTTTGCCTGTATGCAACGTGAATTTTGATGGATCTTTGACCTTACGTGAGTGTAAGAAAACGCCCTGAAACGTTGAAAACCCCGAAGAAGTGGGCAAATATACATAGGTGGAAA
>JTDE01000987.1:0-13421 GCA_014338405.1 Paragonimus skrjabini miyazakii | reverse complement strand
TTACACATTTAGGCAACGTATCTTTGAGTTGTACGTGAACTACCGAGTCGGATCTGAACGAGATTCGCAGTTGTGCCGCGCTGTAGGTCTTTTCAATTGCGTTAGTTATTCTGCGAGTCACCAGTTCAGCCAACGCCTCGCCTTTGTAGTCTAGCGTCATATAAACCAACTTTGTACAAGCCCTACGGTTACCATGGCCGCCCGTTACCTACTCGACATCACCGGAGGTCAATTTTGTCACCTAATTGCCCTCCAATTTACAACTGCGTGATGTAATTGCATGACTAATTGCCTTTGACTTTGCTTGCTTGACAACCATGACGATATAAAATGTTATGTAATTGGCCCGATGATGTATAACCGAAAACAGACTGTTCGCCAAAACACCTTTTCAGTTCTAATGAATACAAGTTCGTTGTTGTCCGTCCTCCTGCATTAGCTTCAGTTCTCCTACCCCTTCAAACAAACCATTACGAAGTTTCAACAGCAGCGTGTCTCTCAGAGCCAGAGGTGGTCAAATCATAACTCACTCATCACGGAGTGGTCGAAAGTAACCAGGGTTAGAGGGTTTGGAACCAGCAACGAGGAAAATGACCAAACAGTTGATTATGTATATACAAAGAAGGACTAGATTATTGCCTACCCCACTTTCATTTGCCTCGATGTTCGGAAAGTGAGAAACAGTGAGGGATAAATTTTTCGCCTGCTAGTTCCACTGGAGCCAGTTGACGAGAGAACCCACTAGAGTGGTTTAATGGATTCGACAAGGTGCAAATGCCAATAATCTTAAACTCATCGACAATGAATTCCAAAACAGCAGAATAGTCAGTAAAGTGGGGAAAAAGTTAATCTTGAGGCATCCGACTGAATCTAATCAATCAACTGACAAATGCACATGCGCACATACTTTATAATGACGACAGGGTGGATAATAATATCAATAGCATTCGTCGACACAAGTAAGTGTACAAAGAAAACTGTTATCCATTAAGGTCTCATAGTCTGGACTGTGAACCAAATTTTTTTCTTACATTTCTATAATGCAACTGAATTTACAACATTTTGAGTGACATCTGAGTGAGTCAGTCTGAATTTCCATGCAACAAAATTTAGCTTACAAGCTGGTTATTTGCGAGTAGTATGAAGTAACTTGAATATTACTCACCCCCGAAGGACATTTTCAACTAAATCACACGACTCCAGGGCGATCATATGATTGCAGCTCAGAGGAAATCGGATGTTTGTCTACTTTTTAAGAAAACCCAACTTTCAAGGTTCCTTCTTTATAGAAAACACTGGTAGTGTAAAGTGCTAACCTAACTTAAGCTTCCATTGTCGTGTACTTTAACCGCTATTTCATGAATATCTACGTAGGCACGATAAAAGATGTTCTATAAACATCCGACCTAACTCCTTCACGTGAGATGCTTCCAATAACAAGCGAAATCACAATGCCTATGCAGATAGTTCCATACCACAACTCGGTAATGTGTACTTTTCAGTGCCTTTATAGTACAGAGACGCAGTGATTGGTATGCGGTTGATAGATTCAATGTCCAAGTCCCCCGTGAAGGTTTCATACAAGCGCTACCTTTTCTGAAGAACGCTCGAAAAGGAACTGATCTAACACTGCTCTTTGTAAACACA
The DNA here is from genome assembly GCA_014338405.1 of Paragonimus skrjabini miyazakii. Classification (NCBI taxonomy): domain Eukaryota; kingdom Metazoa; phylum Platyhelminthes; class Trematoda; order Plagiorchiida; family Troglotrematidae; genus Paragonimus; species Paragonimus skrjabini miyazakii. Next base: position 11,774 of record JTDE01000987.1, on the reverse strand, counting down.
GTACAGAAGTGGGAACAATAAAGCATCAACAACAAATCGTTAGTAATGAACTAATACTAACGAGACTAATATCGTCTTAAACAGTATCCCAGATTCAGGCTTAAATACAGTTGGTCAAAGGCTATCTATGAGCTACCACGGTGTTACAGAAACTATTTTGTTCAACAGCTATTCGGAGTCTTTCTATACGGGTTGTTATAAAACTGTAAACCAATTGGATACGTGATGGTGGGGAATATATCCGTCAAGATTCCATAGAAGAGAAAAATATCAAAATGGAGTCTTCACAGAGGTTTGGTGCTCTAGTGGGTGGAAACCAAGATATCCAAGAAGAGGATTTTTATAGGAAGTTCTTTACAACTTTCTACACATGCTATGGGGCGTGTGTGCATTGGCCAATGCATTAGTTTTCTTAGGCCCAGAGTTAGCTAATGAGTTCGAGTAGTAGAACAGTGGTCAGACACAATGTGGTGGACCATCAGGCAGGGGTTGCAGTTTAGAGTGAGATAATTGTCATTAGGGTCAAACAAGGATTGATTTGTCTGAGTGAATTCTTGTGAATCAGTAGATGGGTCTACAGTTCGCTGACCGGAAGCGTCTTCGTGTGTAATGTCTGACGTACGTGGCGTAGGTGTCTATATAGTGATAATCATAAACAAATTTTAATCTGTCAATACGTACTGAGTAACGTACTCCATTTCTGTTGACGGCGAAATACTTGTCCTTGTGATCAAGCACTCTGAAAGGTTCACCATATGCAGATTGCAGAGACGTCCTTGGCGGGCTAATGCGAGCGAGAAAAAAGGCCAAGTGTGCTGATCACTTTCAATCATAACATTCGATGAGGGATGACCCACAGTGGTTGATATTTCTTCTAGGTCAAAGACACAGTTCAAATCATGAAAAATAGTTGACGTAAAGTGAGATCCATGATCAGAAGTGATAGTGGATGGAAGCCCAAACTTCACAATCGATAGCTTCATCAAACTGTGTGCAAAGGTTTCCGTCAACGTGATATTCAAGGAAACAGCAATGAAGCACCTTTTAAGTCGGTCTACATAATTCAGGTGTTCACAACCGTTGGAAGGAATAATGGCAACAACGTTGTCAAAATGAACGTGTTGAGAGCGTTCTTGGGGCAAAACAAACGTTCCAACCACAGTGGTGATTTGACGGTGTACTTTGCTACGTTAACATTCTAAACACTGTTTATCCCAGTTACGAACATACTAAACACTGCCTGGCCAAAAGTAAAGTTCACGGGCAAGCATCGTTGAAGTATGTATGTTGCGAAATGACAAGGAATGAAAAAGGCTTCATTGTTTAACCGTTGTGTATAAGAAACGACCGGCCAAGATTCACCGGTGGACAGGTGACACGCTATTGAGTAGTCTGACCGAGGCATAGGTAGAACATCAAACCAAGGTCACAGCGGTTGGTCAGCTTTCGTGTGTGAAGAAGGGCCTCAGGAGACCTTGATAAAGCCAGAACAACTCCGAAGAAAATCAGTTGAACCTTCCCAAGCACGTCTACAACCATTATCTTCGACACGCTGGAAGCTGGTTCTACCCCACTAGCAGATAAGCGCGACGCGTGATAAGCGCGACGCGCAGCAGTTTAGAGATATAGGCGAATAACTATCCGTTCTCAATCTGAGGCTGATGTGAATCAAGAAGCATGTGCCGAGCCGCAATGTTCATTTCGCAACGCATCTGCATCCGGTTAATGAGTTCAGAGTTCGACACAGACAAACTGCTGACCACACTGTCACTAAACCTATTTCTCATAATTGTCGCTTTATTACATTATTGACAATAAGCTGTACAATTGCATTCAAGAGATAAATTACCTGCTTTGCTTAGTTCGGTTGTTATTACTATTGCGTCGAAAGTAGCTCTTGGGTTTAGCTAAGTTAACTAGTTCATTTCTGAATTTTTGGAACCATCACATTCTCCCCGAAAGCCACCAGGGTAAACAATATAGGCTTGCAACAATGGGGTAATCAAAATGTAACATCCATCGCTAAGTCAGTGTCCAGCTACCAGGAGGCACAGGAGAATATTGGTGGGGAAAGTCCATAAGATGGTTGGTCGCGGACTGACGGTACACTGATTGAGTCCGTTATTTCGACTTTTTAAATTATTTAGTCTTCGGTGAACATCTACCGAACCCCAAAAGACTCACAAATGAGAAAAAGGTGGGGTAGGTTTACCCAGTGCTGAAATAGTCTCTAGGAGTCGTCTATTCATTGCACCAAGCCCATGTGATCTAAAACTGAGCAAACACTGAAATACCCGTACCAGGTAGAAAAAACAAGCTCACCCTGTTGACGAACCGTTGGAGATCTGATACCTTTCAATTCGTTGACTAACATTGCAAGCCAAATGTTCAAAGACGGAGAAAACGTGTTAGTGCATGGCGAAAAAGTATGACAGGACAGTTATGAGAAATGATCCCATTTTACGAAAAAAACACTAACGTACTCAGCAAATTTTACCGGTTTTCGTACGCGTCTACCATGTCGGTCATGCAATGCAGGGAAAGGTGTAGGGCTGCAATCAGGTGTGTTTGATATATGCTCGGAATGAAACGACGGGGTTGCAGTTGTGAGCGCGGCACTGGGCTCATCTTCTTTAATAAACGCGGGCCTAATTCGATTAATTGAAACAGCTTCGTGTTTGTCGTCGTGCTCGGTCGTGAAAGACCTTTTCCTTCGTTGTAACAGGCGAAAAGGATCTGTTTATGGCGGCTGCTAAGGCTTGCGTGGGCCGTCTGCGCGTATGAAGACGTGAGAGCAGGAAGAAAGCTTTTCGTGCAAATGCACGCGGTTGCACTGGACGTAGCCATCGCATGTGGTTCGCCAGGCGTGCTACACACCCTCCACAATCGATAGGTCTCGTTGTTGCAGGGCAAACGTTGGGTGCAACCATAGACGAGTTGAGCCGGTATGGCCTTCAAGTCAATCTTGAAGGTATTCCGCAACCCAAGAAGGACAAGCGGTAAAGCTTCTTGTCAGGAAGGATTCGACTGCGCACTGAGGGCTGCATTCAACTGACGATGAAAACGTTCCACCAACCCGTTGGATTCCGGATGATAGGCGGTAGTGCGTATATCTTGCGCCCAAGGGTCTCAGGCAAATCTGTGAAAGATCCCTCAAAATGAGAACCACGATAAGTAGTCATCACAACGGGACAACCAAATTGGGCTACCCAACGCTCCAAAAAGACGCAAGCCACCGTTTCGGAAGCGCAATCGGGAAGTGGGATTGCCTCCGGCCACCTGGCAAAATGGTCGACACGATTCAGGAGGAAATTGAAACCGTTAGAAGGCGGATAACTGTCCAACGAGGTGTACGTGCACGTGATGGAGATGTGCATCAGGTGCCGGGAAGAAACCGATGAGGCTCTTGGTAAGCATATGAACCTTAGAACGTTGGCATTCCAAACAGCAACGAGCCCAATTTCGGACGTCGTGATTCACTGTAGACCATACAAAGCGTTCGGTGGTAAGTTTAATTAAAGCACACATGCCAGGGTGCGGTAAGGTGTGTAGTGCGTTGAACACTGCACGGCGAAACGATGAGGGTACTACGGGCCTAGGTACGCTTTGTGAAACATTGCACAGGATGGTGCCCTCAGGGGAAGTTAATGGAACAGGTTGTATTTTGAGTGAGTTACGTTAGCGAAGTTGCTCTATTTTGAGGTCGCCTGTTTGCGCACCGACCAAATCAAGAGGAATAGGCGTAGAATTGCTCACCTGGTATACCTGTGAGTGGGCATCAGCGATAGGATTAAGGACACCCGAGACATGCCGTATATCTGCCGCAAACTGAGAGATATAGTCCAGGTGCCTGATTACCCTGGGGGAATACCTGCCAGAAGATGAGTTTAAAGACTACACCAATGGTTTTTGGTCAGTGTAGGCCGTGAACCGTCGGCTTTCAACAGAATGCCGAAAATGGCGTATAGCAAGATAGATGGCTAGCCATTCTCGCCCAAAAGTACTGTATCGAGTCTCGGCGAGTTGCAACCGTTTCGAGAAGAATGCGAGGGGTTGCCAACTGCTTCCAACGTACTGTTGTAGCACGGCGCCAACAGCCATATCGGAAGCGTCGGTTACAATCGACAACTGAGCACCAGGGTCTAGGTGGACAAGCAAGGATATTTTGGAGATAGCCTTTTTAAGCTCTCTAAAGGTTGTACGCGCCGAATCAGTAAATGACAGTATACGATGGCCCTCACGGAGGAGATCGGTTATCAGCTGCACAATATGCGCGCAACGGAGAGTGAATCGACAATAGTAGTTTGCAATGCCACAAAATCTGCGAAGCTGCTTAAAGGACGAAGGTTTAAGATAATCTTGGGGGACCTGAGCTTTGGAAGGAAGGGCAGCAAATCCATCAGCTGAAATCCGGTGACCTATAAACTCTACGGTCGATTTACCGAATTTGCATTTCGTCGGGTTGTATGTTGTGCCATATTTAGTCAGCCATTCAAACATACGGCGCAGATGCGAAACGTGCTTATCCTCAGAAAAACTGGCAAATAGGATGTCGTCGAGGTAAGGATAAACGAAGCCCATACCGCGGATGACTTCGTGTATAAAGCGCTGAAAATCTGGGCAGCACTGGTCAGTCCAAATGACATTCGCAAGAACTTGAATAGGCCAAATAGGGTAATCATAGCCGTCTTCAATATGTCTTCCGTCGTCAGTGGAATCTGGTGACAATTGCAGACTAAATTATCTTTGCCAAAGATATATTTGCCTGCAATGCAGGCCGTAAGGCCCGGTATGTGTGGAATGGGGTATTTATCATGGACTGTAACTCTATTGAGAGAGCAGTAGTTACCACAAGGACGCCAGCTCCATGATTTCTTGGGAATTAAATTTAGCCGTGAGGTCCGAGAACTACCGGAATGGCGAATGATTCCGAGTTCGAGCGTGTGTTCGAACTCTGCTCTAGTGATTTTAAGACTTTCAGGGACCAACTTACCAGGCCTAGCCGATACAGGTGGGCCTTTTGTTTTTATTTGGCGTGTAGCATTTGAACTCACAGTGGGCATGACGTCCGATGCCCGGATTAGTTGGGAGAACTGTTGGAACAGTTCCGCAAAAGACGGTGACGCAGTCGGTGTTGTGTAAATAAGACTGATGGCTGCGATGGTTGTGCGATTGCCGTTGAAGCTCAAGTGTGTGACGACATCTATTAGCTGCCGGCGTGGCGTATCGACTAAGAGGTCGAAACGATGGAGAAAATCGATGCCAATAATGACAAACGGAACAGCAGCGACAATAAAATTCCAACGAAAGTTTCGTTGGAGACTTAAGTCCAGTGTTAGCAAACGTTGACCAAAATTCTGGATAACGGTGCCATTGGCGGCATAAAGGTGAAGAGCGCCTGACTGTGTCGCCTTGGAAGGGGTCGGTGAGATTACGCCGACCTGCGCCGCTGTGTCTCTTAGGTATGCGGTCCCTGTGGAGAGATCCCGAAAAATCATAGCAACTGCGGGCGGGTGAGCAGGAGACGTACCTCGCCATTACGCGTTAGTAATCCGGTTCCCTTGAAGCTGTGAGGGAAAAGAGCAAGAAGGTATACATCTAGTGTCCTTAACACTATATTGTTCATGGTACCAGCAGAAGCCTTTACGAGGCTGTGAGTTACATCGATAGGTCGACCTGCTGGTACGCCGACGCCGTGGGGATCGCCTTCGGGAACGACTAATAGTCACATCGTCTAAGTCTCTGCGTAAGGCAGCTACTTTCGCCCATAAGGCCTTGACCTCAGCAAGGTCGGTCGAGTGGGAACCTGCTGGGGTTGTAGGAATGGCACTTGCCCTGGTATTATTGGAATTGTGCATAACTGGCTGGAAACGCTCGACCATTTGGTCGACGATTTCGGCAGCTTCTGACAGCAGTTGTGAGCAGACTACGGACACAACAGCCTGGCTGTCTCCGGCAGTCTGTGCTTCCATAGCTCTCGTAACAGTGACTCATCCATGTGGAAGCCGCTATGAAGTTACTGCATCTCACGGAGCAGCATATAGTGGCACTTGTCACTCAAGTGTAATCCGCTGGAAAGCTGCTATAGGCGGGTCTTATCTGATGAGGCTACCCGCTTGATTACGGCCTCGTTAATGGCGTCAAAGCGATGTTCCGCAAGCTGAGTAAGAAGGAGGTCACGCAATTGCACTGTGACTTCCTTCAGATGTTTGGACACTAACTGACTCTACTTCGCCCGGTCAGACGAAATTCGGTTGATGAAAAACTCAGCCACAAGATAAATAAACAATGGTAGCGGGTTCATCTCCAAAATTGAAGGAACTGTTAAGGTAATTGCGCCTACCGTATGCAAATCTAGTGGCTTGGTATTTTGATCAGATATGGTAAACGCTCGATAGCTTGTAATATGCAAAAAACAGGAATGTAGAGTAGGTTAACAAATATGAAAATTCTGTCAGACCTACTATGTAAAAAGAATTAAATACGGTCAGTAAGAGTAACAACGCCGTAACAAGCCTATAGCTGCCGATTGATATAGAGGGCATTACGCTCACCAGTACCTCCTTCTTAATCTAGTCGCAGAACTTAAGTTCCTGAACTCTCAGTTTAATCTTCGGCGATGATTTCATGCGGCCATTTCCGAATATTCAAACGCGTATAAGTTTTCGGCTTCTGCGAACTCGATGCGATTCGCAGGCTTTGTGTTCATTGACGTGACTGTTCCAGGAACACAGAAGTGAAGTAGTTGACTCGGCTCAATCCCACTGTTAGGTTCGACGCAGTAGTAATTACACCACAACTAAGCAAATAAGGTATTCATCTACCTAACGCAACTGTACAACTTATTGGCAACAATGCAATAAAACAACGGTTATTAGAAATAGGATTATTGAAAATCACTACATCCACCACAATTTAACTGACAGTCAGTTTTTGCGTTGATTATTTCTGAGGCGTTCAGACAGTTGCAACTGTGGTGGTTTGTTCTCGACAACATCTTCAACCGAGGGACTTGAACCTGTAATAGACTCAGAAACATCGATGTAAGTGATATGCACTGTAGGGGTAGAAACAGGCGAATTATAGACAAGTTGATCGATGTGTCCATGATGGACAGATCCATCTTTCCTCTGGTTTCCTCCTCCAGCCTTTTCTTTGCGTCTTCTCATCTCGGAGTGCTCCCTCAATTAAATGGCATTCGTAAATCTATAGATTCTTACAATTATGCAACTGGTTTCTGAATATCAGCGTTTGGATCCTCCACCGTCTCTGTCTTTGGCTCCTTGAGACTATCTCATGATGAAATGTTTCACTTTTCGTTGACTTCCTTGGGGATAGCTTCGGTAAGATAAAAACATGCATGTGTAGCGGGCGGAGGTGCGCCTTGTAAGACATCGCTCTTGGAAAACGACATAATGCATTAGCGTCTAACAGTAAGTTTGTTGTCTGCATCTTTTTTGTACGCTGGAAACGCAGCGTAGGTGGCATCCGTAGAAGTGAATTCTAATTGACGTTCTGCTCTCTGTTTATACTCTGTTGCTTTTTGATGGTTTTCTTCAACAGTAAAGAAATGTTATAATAGAACTTTTCAGTGTTCTCCATAATACAGATGTAATGCAACCGAAACTCACTCACAGGTGGCGGTGTGTGGGATATTAAAACTTTCGTTGATTCGGATTTTCTGATTGTTAACAACGCAGCCATCGCATCTGCTAACAACAACCTATGGCTAATAACTATGACATATTTCGTCTTCAAAGCTCAACAACATGATACATCCGCCATTTCAAAACCACTAGTCTCCAACACAAACGATATGACATATGTTATCAGTGATTACAGATGAGGAAGAATGGCAAAATTTACTGTGTTGTGTGCATAACGGAAATGACGACGAACTCACCATCATCAGGGATGAGAAACCACTTACACATAATAGAGGACAACAACATCAACTTACTGGTATATATACTGGGGTGTACTAGTGTATGTTAGAGGCCTGGTGGATTCACAGGTCGGATGAGAGAAAAGCCTCAGAGCAGAAATCACGCATGCGTACGAAGGGTTTACAGAATATAACATAATTCTGCCTTTCGTGAATGCAGTACGGTCTTTTGTTTATCAAAACACAATTGTCCGGGAACGCGCGGGAAATTTAGCAACTGGAACGCACGATGAACATGTCACGTTTTAGTTTAATTTGCTTAAATATACTGGTGTCATCCATCAATAATTCGGTGCACAGTACGTGAGTGAGTATGAGGTATTCAAATATCTGATTGTGCACTTATGCAGCAGACTCCTTTGTTCTTCTAACCAGACGTAGGATGCCGTTCCTGAAACATTCAAACTAAAAAGCCAAATAATTGTGCAGCGTCTCAAGTCGCTGCACATCATCGTACAAGTGAGTGAGACAATGCACATTACAAACCAATTGGTCGTCCCCATACAGGTAAGCAAACTGATCAACAATTTTCACAAATAAAAACTGGATACAATCAATTAGGATGGAAAGTATGCAAATGAAGGGAAAAAATGTTACGAAATTCTCACCCATGGGGTATGGGAGAAATGAACGCGTGCTGATGGAACCGAAATATAATAAAAACACGTGACTCTCATTGGATTTGAAACGTTCGAAACCGGTAAGCATACCGCATTTGCGGGGAAAGTCTATGGGTAGGTGTGAAATCGATGCCTCTAGTTTGCTGTCAACAGCCCGCTGCAAGCCTAAACTTTTTCCCGAGAAACATTAAATATGCGCTAGTCTTCTCACAACACCGAGGAAAAGAAGGTTAATCGGGTCAAGTGGGAAGTCGGCTACCATATTCGGAGATGTGACAGTGTTTTGAATGTGGTGCTGCAGCTGACGTTTATCTCCAAAGAACGAGTCAAATGCGAATGCTGGAGGACGTCAACAGGAACTTCATCCGTCGGGAACTGCAATAGACATCTTTCTGGATACGCCGTATTAACCGTTGTGACTTTTTGTTTGTTTGATGCAGCTGCAAACTGGGGCATTGCAAATTACACCCCGAGTGTCCACATTGAAGGCTAAATGAAGATTATCCAGCGTCAAGTTAGCACTGGGTAGTTCAACCATTCTGGACGCAAAGGTCTGCAGGTAATCAATAATGGACTCAGGACGCCCACGACCGTAATATGAACCTGGGAGGAATAGGGTTCTTATGAATGCATGCACAATGCGACCGAGTATTGACCATAACTCCGTGTCGGGATAATCAAACAACGGTACCGCATACTTATTGACTTGCGTTATGATGTGGTCACCACTAGTGAAACATTGACGTTGGTGAACGCTCCGCAGACACGTCGGTATTCCGATGTATACATAACATCCATTGGAAACTCTGTATTATGTGCACTTTTTGGAGTTATGCGCTATATGCGCGAATCAAGCGGCAATTCAGGAACAAAAGGTTTTAGTGAGGCCAAGAGTAGTTTCAAGTCGGTAGATCTGGTCGATTTGGAGTAGACTGCGAACAACCGTATGATACCTGAAATGCTGGATATTCCAGATGACTGACTGACTGCGACAAAAGAAATGTACCACTAAGGGTACAATTTTCAGCAACACCTCATACAGTAACAGGTGTCCTGCTGGAAGCAGCAGCTGGTACATATGAATCACTTGTTGTAGGTCCTTGCGAAATTTCCGCATTGTAACATAGAAAAGTTAGGCAATATCTAACCTGCAGTCTGCACAGTTGTTGTCGGTTGTACAGGGTCCATCGTTACCGAACATGATGCTTGCTTCTCGTCGAGCACGCGCAACTTATCTCTTTCAAGTCTTGTGCGCCTGTCAGTAGTCCTCGTACTGTGACAGCGTTTCACGTCCCTCATTTTTATACTGAACGCTAATAAAAACAATCCGCACGGATTCCGTGTAATATATGTAATCAGACAACTGCCTTTAGGGCCGGATTAAGAAAAGCGATATAATGAAACGCATTCAAATCATTTACAAAACGTTCAACAAAACGTTGAGTGACCACAGACCGCAGGTGATACAACACAGCTGCACGCACCCAGCAGGAAACAAATGGGACTGCAAACGCGCATTCACCGGGGGCGCGGATTACAACAAACGTGCACAAAATAGCGGTAGTCGAAAACGCGTGTAGATGAAACGTTGTGAATATGATGATGTTTTAGAAAACGTTTACAACCCGCTTAACTATCACAATGAGCGTGGTAATTTGCGGCTGTTATTCTCATCCGATTCGCTTGTTGTGTGGCCGAGAGTTGGCCAAATGTTGGCCAACCCCTCAGAGTCGGCCATGTGTTTGATGGGTTACAGTTAAGTGATAACCGCCTGATTTCAAACCAGATAAATGTGTTGCAGTGAAAAACACCGTTCTTGGGTCATTCATAATCATTACCCAACGACTGAATTTGTCTCACGAAAGTGTTCCATCAACTGAAATTTCTAATCTTTGATTGGTTAGTGCAGTAGATAAGTTAGGCCGACGCCTGGCCAACTTTTCCGAGTCGGCCTTATGTTTGCCGGGGGACTTTAAGTGGCTAAACATAACTATCCGACCCACTTCCCTTCAGGGAAGTGTGATACAGTTCGTAGACTGAGAGAACTCGCCGATGGTGACGGTTTGCAAGTCAGATTTTTGGTTACCACGTTCAGCTTAGTGCTATCAACGTACAGCTGGCGGTCGCTTGACTCCCACTTTTTAGGACCTTACACTGAATGGTATGTTGAGGTATGTTGAGCTGTTAATTCCGACAGTATATCTTGGTAATCTTTAAGTGACTCCTTCTCACAAAATGTGTGAATGACACGGAATGTTCTGATAGCAGAATGTTCGAACTTACTAGGCCGGGTAGTTCGTCAGTGAATAAAGTAAACAGTGACTTCCAAAAAACAACGTCGGGGACCGCGCTGAGCTCCGACAGATAGGAGGACTTCATTGACACGAACCTGGAAGGAGTAGTCCTGCAGATGATCTTGAAGTCACTCGTTTAGGCCACTCCCAAAGTACAATGCTTCAGGTTCTTTTGATAAGGTACCGTGAGTTACACTATGGAATGTCTTCAAGAAATCGACGAGCAAAACATTCGTAGGTATGGCAGCATCCCTGACAGCTGTCCACCAGTTCCTTGCCTCCATAACATCTGTCTAACATGGCCTAGTTTCACGAAAGCCGTGTTGAGCCGTATGCGGATGTACGTTTTAAGATGTACCGTGTAGCATCGATAACTAGACTTTCCATAAATTTAGAACTCACTGGCAACAATGCCACTGAAGGGTTGCACAGTCTCTAAGTTCGAATACTGAAAGTAACGCATATACTTTCCAATCAATCGGGGCATCCTTTAATTTCAGAGACATTATTCAACTTGGGTAATGGTTATGACAAAAACCCCTATTCTTTAAGCATTATGGTTGCGATCTCATCAGAGCCTGAGAATTTTCCCACCGTTAAGTTTCACAGTTAATGTTTCACACCTGCGGCGTTAAAGCTTAAGCGGCCAGGCAATTGTTCGGCGTAATTTGTTGGGGAGGCGGCATGCGGGTAGTTAGTTAGTTACGGTCCTCCAAAACAGAAGACTCTGACGTAGTGTTCGGTCAATACGTTTGCTGATTCCTTATTGGTGCCGACCAGTTGGTCATTCAGTCGTAAAATCTGTGTGATTCCTGGCTTACCTTGAGTCACGCAAGATATTTGGTGATAAAATCTTTTAGGAATGATTACTACCTCATTGAGCAGCAGTTGTAAATTCCCGTTTGACTTGTTTGC